>VDFB02034161.1:0-10005 GCA_007258455.2 Sequoia sempervirens | reverse complement strand
AAAAAGGGGACTTGAAGGATGGACACCTCAGCAAGAGGTAATGTTATATTTTTCTAAGGTCAAAAAATCAAGCTTGGAAAAGGGATACCAACTTAAGAGAAAAGATGATTTTTTAAATTAATAAAAGTCAAATATTGCTTTGAGGAAAAGGGACGCCATCCATGGAGGGAAAAGAGATTAATTCAAATTTGAAAATTAGGGCATCTTCTTGATGTTTCTAGAAGATTCCTCTCAAGCTTATAAAAGGAAGCCTCTGCTCTTTAGTTGGATATCTTATGTCTTCAGTAAAGTTATGCTGCCGGAATGGTATCTGGATTGCTTCGAGGAATGCATGCCTCCTAGCCTTGGCTCGACTTCTTGCTTGAAAGATAGCAACTAGTGGAGAGTTAGATTGTAGTTGAGTGAGATTTGTAGGAGATTTTGCATTATAGTAGTTATTGTGCATTTGTAGTTCAGTTTCTAGCATGTCAATGAAGTTCTAGAGTTGTTGATTCAGTATAGATGCATTTTTTTTTTAACTCATAAGTCAAAAAATAAAAATTTATTCATTCTGGGTATTGGCTAAAACCATTTCTATGCCCTAGGTGCCCCATTGTGCAAATTTTGGTGATTTTTAATGAAGAATCTGATTTTATCTTGTTGGTAGAACATTTTTGGAGCCTATACCATTATGTTTTTCCTGGAAAATGTTTAGAAAATAAATTTACAAGTTTTTAGAGTCATTTCTTAATTAGAATCTGGTTGCCATCTTCATAGTGTTCATTTGCATAAGATTTCATGTCATTTGGACAAGTCTAGAGAGAGTTATGAGAATTTTAGTGAGTTACAGTGTTGTTGGTTATGCATTTTCAGCCTATGTTCAGTCATATCATATTGTTAGAGTTTGCTTTAGGAATTGGGTTTGAGTCCTGGAGTCATATTGAGTATTGGAGAAACATTAAACTTCATTGCAACATTGATATATCACTAATTCAATGTTCTTGGTAGGAAACTCTTCTTATTGTAAGGTTGTTATAGTAGTACTGTTCAACCCTTTCTATTTATTGCTAAGTTACATTGTATTCCCACGGCTGTGGAAGAGACTAGCCCTAGCTCAGTCTTATTGTATTGCATTGGATCCTCATCATCATATGATAGTGCCTTGCTCGCCTCGAGCTTGGAGTGCACATGCTTGATGATTGAGTTACTTTCAGCACTGCATTGTCATCAATAGAATCTCCACCATATGATAGCACCATTCCCACCTTGGGTTTGGAGTGCACATGCTTGGTGTTGAGTTTACTTTTCAGCATTGCATCATCTCTTTCAGTACCTCCACCATATGGTAGCTCCTTGCCCACCTTGGGTTTGGAAGCACATTCTTGGCGTTGAGTTCTTTCAGCATTGTTTACTTCCAGTACTGCATGCACAAGATCCTCTAACCATATGCTCGCCTCTCCTAGGAACATTCTTGGTTAGAGTTACCTTTTGCATCATTTTGGTTTTGGAGCTAACCTTAACAGGTGATTGTGTGCTTGAGCTGAATTGTTCATTAAAGAATTGGAAAAAATTTGGTCTTGTTCTTTACAGACTAAGGCCCAACCACTACACCAAAAGACCGGCCTAATAATGAGGGAAGCTACCCAGGGTGTTAAGGGTAATAACTAGGGAGGAATATTTCACCACCGAATCAACCACCAGAGAATCTAGAGTCTTACGCAAGCCTACCAGACACGTGGCCGTCGGGACACACCCAACTGTGCACAGGGACATTACAGCCCACCACGTCATACCTCATCTTGAGGACCTTATTTTGATACCGACCGAAGAACCAGCTGACTCTTAATTTTAATGAACACCCAGTTTGCTAATAATCACCCATATTCCAAAACTAAAATGATGCGAAGCAGACCCCGAATCCGGCACGTGCCTAGAGAGGCAAGGCGATACGAAGGGTCGAGGATCTCGTAATGTGGCACCGGAAGTGCAAAACAATGCCGAAGAACTCAACGCTTCGTGAATAAAGTCAAAACCCAAGGGCGGGCAAGGATACCTTTATATGATGGAGGTACTAAAAGATGATGCAATGCTGAAAATTAACCAACACCAAGCATGTGCACTCCAAACCATATGAGAAATGGTGCTTAATACATGGTGGAGATTCATCATGACAATGCGCTGGTCGGTGCGGTAACTCAATCATCAAGCATGTGCACTCCAAGCTCGAGGCGAGCAAGGCGCTATCATATGATGATGAGGATCCAATGCAATACAATAAGACTGAGCTAGGGCCAGTCTCTTCCACAACTATTGGAATACAATGTAACTTAGCAAGAAATAGAAAGGGATGAACAGTACTACTATAACAGCCTTACAATAAGAAGAGTTTCCTGCCAAGAACATTGAATTAGTGATATATCAATGTTGCGATGAAGTTTAATGTTTCTCCAATACTCAATATGACTCCAGAACTCAAACCCAAATCCTAAAGCAAACTCTAACAATTTGATATGACTTAACATAGGCTGAAAATGCATAACTAGCAACACTATAACTCACTAAAATGCTCATAACTCTCTCTAGACTTGTCCAAATGCAATGAAATCTTATGAAAATGAACACTATGAAGATGGCAACCAGATTCTAATCAAGAAATGACTCTAAAAACTTATAAATTTATTTCCTAAACATTTTCCAAGAAAAACAGAATAGTACGACCTATAGAAATGTTCTACCAACAAGATAAAATCAGATTCTTCATTAAAAATCACCAAACTTTGCACAATGGGGCGCCTAGGGCATAGAAATGGTTTTAGCCAATACCCAAAATGAATATATTTTTATTTTTTGACTTATGAGTAAAAATAACATGCATCTATACTGAATCAACAACTCCGGAACTTCATTAACATGCTAGAAACTAAACTACAAATGCACAATAACTACTACAATGCAAAATATCACTACAAATCCACTCAACTACAAACTAATTCTCCACTAGTTGCTATCTTTCAAGCAAGAAGTCGAGCCCATGCTAGGAGGCATGCATTCCTTGAAGCAACCCTGTTACCATTCCAGCAGCATAACATTACTGAATACATAAGATGTCCAATTGAAGAGAGAAGGCCTCCTTTAATTGACTCAACAAGGAATCTCCAGAAACTTCTAGAAAAGGGCGCCCTAATTTCCATTTTGAAATAACCTAATTTCCCACCAAAGAATGGTGTCCCTTTCTTCAAGGAAATTTTGACTTTATTTTAAAATAATTTCCTCATCAAAGATGGCATCCTTTTTCAAGCATGATTTTAGACCTTTAGAAATATTAAATTACCTCCTATGAGGCGTCCACCCTTGAAGTTCCCCTTTTTAAAACAACTTGAAGTGATGCAACTAGGCCAAGGGGTCAACATTTAAATATAACATTTTTAAATCAATTTGCTTATCTCTCAGGAAAATGCACCCAAGGCCAAAATAAAATATCCCATTTGAAATGCACGAAGGAAAGCGTGGTGATCTTTGAAATATTCCGAGCCAAATTTTTAGTTTTTCAAATATATGATTACAAGCGATTGCACCCGTTAAGGTTAGATGAGAAAACCAAAACGTGCAAGAAAGCAACTCTAACCAGAATGGCACCGATGATGGTGAGCATTGGTCAGAGGATCTAAAATAAACTGCTTATGCTGGAAAAGGAACTCGACGCCAAGTATGTGCTACCCAATCCCAAGCGGAGTGAGGGGCGACCATATGACGGAGTGAATACAAAACAATGCTTGAAAGAAAGATGCTGAGAAATGAAACTACTCGACACCCAGAATGTGCTTGCTAACCCGGAATGGGATAGTAGCGACCATAGGGCGGAGATCTCACTATTACAATAACTTTGAATGGAAATGAGAACACAATCTGATTTAAGCAATAATGAATTAACTGCCAGTACTACTGTCAGTTTTACAAATAAGGAGCCTTTGCCTGCCAATGTCTTATGAATTTAAAGGATCAGCATTACATCATTTGGAACCACCGTTACTTTGCATAGTAATACCAAAGCCAAATGCCTTCAAATATCAAGATACAGATTTCTGATTTTATTACAATCTGCTCATTAAATGTTTAAAACAGCAATCTAAGGAATTGCTAAAATGCTCATATCTCCCACGAATGACCTCCGATTAACTAGAAATCAAATGCACTAACTCTTAACTAAGCACACGCCTAGGATGAGACACTGAAAATAGATCTAAAGCCCATATATTAATTATGCACAAATCCCAATGTCCCTAAATGGTACGGCCCAGCTGAGAAACTCGACTTGGCTTTAAAAATTCAATTCACAACATTAAAATCTGCAATATGGAGCATAAGGGCGCCTAAGGCTAACACAGACAATAAGCTAATACCCACAATGATATTTTTGGTATTTTCTGATTTATGAAGCAAACATGCAATCTGCTGTCTTAAAACAATGCAATAAGCTGAAACTATTAAATGATAACTTCGAATCTAACTATGCAATGAACTGATGAACAAAACACACTAAATGCAACTCACAGTACAATGATTCACCACTAGATGTTGTCTTCCAAACACGAAGTGATGCCCAATGCTAGGAGGCCTTCATTCCTCGAAGCAGTCCCAGAGCCAATCCGGCAGCATAACAGTATAATTTCCAAAGATGATCAAATGATGCACAAGACTTCCTTTTTATAAGCTTCGTTTGACTTCACGAAACCCTAAAATCCCACTCAAAGTTCAAACCCTAATCTCTTCCTTCAATATGGCGTCCTTTTCACCTTTAGCTCAATAATCATATTTAATTAAAACATCACCTTGATAAGTGCGCCCAATTTAATTTGTTTGACTTAGGAGAACTCAACAAATATTAAATATAATCTTTATGAAGGCGCCACCCTTTGAGTCCACCTTTTAAAATAACCTTAAGTCATTCGACTAGGCCAAGGTGATAAATAACATTTTAATTATAATGTTATTTTAAGTGAAATGAGCTCGTCTTCCCAGAACTGCATTCTGAAGTCCAAAACTGAATACGCCACTTGAGTCAACTGAAGGGGAAAGTCAATTGCCTGATACCATCCTGAATACTGCCAAAAATAGAATTTACTAAAAATAGTAAATTCCACAAAGTGCTCTGAAAACCGAGATGAACATACCATTACGAAGCCCTCTGAAAACCCAGAAGGAATCCGCCACTGAATCCACCATCTCTGAGCAAAGTCCTCCTCAAAAATAGGAAACCCTAATTTACCTTCCGACTAGCCTTCGGGTTTCCAGAAAAAAGGCCAACGGTCACATGAACGATCAGGTTTGAGAAGGGGTCATTACAGTCCGCCCTCCCCAAGATTGCTTGTCCTCAAGCAATCGCAAACTAGGATGCTGCAAAATCTCATCACTTTCCCAAGTGGCATCCTCCATAGGCAGATTCTTCCATTTTACCAAACATTCTCTGATAGTTCTATTCCTCAAGGAACGTTCTCTGACATCAAGTATCTCCTCGGGAACTAGAACCAACTGTCCTTCTTCATCCAATGGTGGCAACTGTGAAGAAGCAACCACATTGTGTCCAAGTGCCTTCTTAAGGCGAGACACGTGGAAGACGTTATGTACTCTGCTATCTGATGGTAGCTCTAATTCATAAGCTACTGCCCCAACTTTTCTGATGACCCTAAATGGCCCATAGAAGCGAGGTTTGAGCTTCTCAGCTCCACTCTTCTTGAGAGTTGACTGTCTATAAGGTTGTAAGCGGAGATAGACCATATCCCCAACCTCACAAGAACGCTCTACACGCTTCTGATCAGCATACAACTTCTGCTGATTTTGTGCAATCTTCAAATTATCCTTCAAGGATCTCATTATGTCCTGACTATGCTGCAACAAATCCTTGGCTAATGGTGCTTTGCTGTCACCAAACACCAAATCTGCAAAGCTGGGTGCTTCATACCCATAAAGTGCCAAGAAGGGAGACATTTTGATTGACATATGGAAGGTAGAGTTGTAGCAGTACTCGCCTATATGCAGCCACTTAACCCAAGCTCTCTGCTGTTCGGACACATAATTTCTCAAGTAGCCTTCCAACCACTTGTTCACCACTTCTATTTGCCCATCAGTTTGAGGGTGATAACTCGTGCTTGGAGTGAGCACAGTACCACTCATTCTGAAAACTTCCTGCCAGAAAGTACTTAGGAACTTGCTGTCCCTATCACTTACAATATTCTTTGGCAACCCATGAAGCCTAAACACTTCTCGAAAAAACAAATCTGCAACTTGGGCTGCAGAAAAAGTGCTGGTAATGGCAAAGAAATGAGCAAACTTGGTTAATCTGTCAACTACCACGTAAATGCAATCCTTCCCTTGGGCCTTAGGCAACCCAGTGATGAAATCCATTGAAATGCTTTCCCATTTTTGATTGGGAATTGGAAGTGGTTGCAGCAAACCGGCTGGCAATGTATGCTCATTTTTATTTGCTTGACAAACAGGACATTCCTGAATGTAGCGTTGAACCTCTCTCTTCAAACCTTTCCAAGAAAACCTTTCTCGTATCTGCCTATAGGTCTTGAAAAAGCCTTGGTGACCAGCAACTGGAATGTCATGAAAATTCAAAAGAATCTTCTTCTTGAGCTTAGAATCAACCACTAGAAAGATTCTTCCCTTATAATGGATCAATCCCTCAACCACCTGGTACCTTTCATCATGGAAAGTACCTTCCAGAATGCTGGTTGCAAACTGATTTTTGGCATAATCAGCAAGCAACATGTCTCTCCAATCTGCAGTAAGCTCACACAATGAGCTAAGATGAGGCCTTCTGGAGAGAGCATCGGCCACGACATTATTTTTCCCTTTGACATATTCAATGTCAAAGTCGTAAGCTTGAAGCTTACTCACCCATTTCTGTTGCCTCTCATTTAGATCCTTCTGGTGCATAAAATGCTTGAGGCTATTGTGGTCAGTTTTAACCACGAATTTGTTCCCCACTAAGTACTGCCTGAACTTGGCTAATGCGTGCATAATAGCAAGCATCTCTTTGTCATAAATCGAGTATGTCCTTTCAACACCTCGTAATTTCCTGCTCTCAAACACGATAGGGTGTTTGTCTTGCATCAGGACAGCCCCCACTCCTCCACCCGATGCATCACATTGCAGCTCGAATGGCTTGGAGAAATCAGGAATGGCCAAAACTGGGCACGAGCTCATGATCTTCTTAAATTTGTCAAAAACAACTTGAGCCTTTTCTGACCAAACAAAAGCTCCCTTTTTGGTGAGATCAGTAAGGGGAGCAGCATTCTGTGAATACCCCTTTACGAATCTCCGATAAAAACCACGAAGACCCAAAAAACCTTTCAACTGGGTCAAGCTCTCAGGAGGTGGCCAATCAACTACTGCTTTGATTTTTTCTGGATCTACCTTCACTCCCTCAGCACTGATTATGTGGCCCAGGTACAATAACTCCACCATTCCAAATTCACATTTGGAAGCTTTGGCAAATAAGCTCTCAGATTCCATGATACTAAGCACTTCCTCCAAGTGCTTGAGGTGATCCTCCCAAGTCTTGTTTGTAGATCGGGGAATATCATCAAAACCATCCAACTGAAACCTGAATTTTGGTTCGCGAGTGGCGGGAGGCGTTAGTCAGCTGAAATAAGCATGACTAAAAATTCCAAAGTGACATAGTGACGCCGGGCTGTTTTTCCACATCCCGATCCCTCATTGTATCGATGGTAACCCGATCTGGATCTATCTTTAGAAAGAGCTTTAGCCCCATGTAGCTCATCAATGAGCTCCTTCTATCTGGGAATGGAATCTATTTTGATGCATTGCTGGTTCCAAAGCGATGATCCAGCATAGCATGGTACCATCCTTCTTTTTCACAAGAACCACTGCAGATGCAAATGGGCTCTTGCTTGGGCGTATGAAACCCATCTCCAAAAGTTCCCGAATATTCTTCTCGATCTCATCCTTTTGCCTCTTCGGATACTGATATGGAGTTGTGATCACCGGTTTGGCTCCTTCATTGAGCTCTATGATGTGTTCTGAACCCCGTTCAGGTGGTGGTCCAGGAGGCAAATCTGCGAAGACTTTGCTCTTCTTCGTGAGTAGTGACTGGATATCAGGAGGTTGGTCACGCTTAGTCTCAACAGGACTAGCAGGAAGTATCATGCATTCGGCAACCCACTCAGCTTGATCGTGACGGATCAGCTTTGCCATTCTTTTGAATGACACTACTCGAGGACCCCCATTGGACATGCCTCTCAAAATTATCTTCTTCCCATCTGATTGGAACTTCAACTCCATAGTCTGCAGATTCAAAGAGATCTCTCCAAGAGATCGCAGCCATTGAATGCCTAGAACAGCATCAGTATCCCCAATATGAACTACATAGAAGTCATCCCTGACTTCGTAGTTGCCCAACTGCATGGTCATGTTAGATATTTTCTTGGTGCAAGTAATATGAAATCCATCGGCAACCATGACCTTGAATCCTTCGAACTCCTCTGTTTGCAGCCCCTTCTTGGCTACCACAACTTCATCAATGAAGTTATGAGTTGCTCCAGTATCGATCAAAGCAACGATTCGCTGCCCTTTGACCATCCCACGAACCTTAAAAGATTCATTTCTTTGAAAACTGGAGAGTTGAGCTAAAACTCCACCACTTCCCTTCTCATCTCCGGATTCTTCTGGAGCTCTATCTTCTTCATTTCCTTCAAAATCAGATTGCTGGTCGGAAAAATCAGAACTACTTTCCCCAGCAGCATAGTACTCAATCTGATTGAACTTGACCCCTTTAGGGCAAACATGGTCTTGAGACCATTTTTCCTGACACCGAAAACACAACCCCTTTCTTCTGAGTTCGTTCAAGGTTTCTTGATCCAACCTGGTGACATGGGGATTGCGATTCTTGAACTCCTTGTTCTGAGGTCTCAAATTATTTTTATACTGAGGCCTTTTTCCTTTATCCCTTTTCTGAAAAGGGGCATTTGACTGAAATTTCGCCTTAGGAGCAGCCCACTCCATGTTTCTTGCCTTTTTCATGGCCTCTTGCAGTGTTGGAGGATCAAAGGCTTTAATCCAGCCTTTGAGGGGTTCTGTCAACCCTTCACTAAAAAGAATCACCAATCTCCTTTCTGTGATTCTAGTCACCATGACTGAGAGTCTTTGAAACTCCGCGATGTAGGCTTCAACTGTGCCATACTGTCTCAATTGAGCAAGCTCTCTGAAATGGATCTCGGGATCTTTTTTCTCAAACCTTTCGATGAGCCTAGTGGTGAACTCATCATATGTTGTGATAGACCGATGGCCTAGAGTGACGAGGCCGTGGTACCACCACTCGTGCGCCACCCCATCAAGGTGTAGCGTAGCGAACTTAATCGCTTCATCTTCCGCCATTGGTCTGAGAGCTAGATAATTATCTAGCTTTTGAATCCAAGCTCGGGCTAAACTTGTATCACTCCCATCAAAATGAGGAAGTATAACTTTGTTGACAGCTTGGTACAAGTCTCCTTGATTTGATGGTCTTCTTTGATCAAAGTTCCTTCCTTGCCCTCTGTTCTTCCTCTTATGATCCATGAAATCATTGAAGGACATATCCATCCTGATGTCAACAGGTAGAGAGTCATACTCAGTACGGCCAACCCTCAACTGCTCCACCCATGAAGCATTCTCTTCAGGTTCGGGCTGATTGACTATAGGAACTAAAAAAGTGGGCTTGAATGGTCTGGAAGAGATGTAAGTGTTGTTTGACACTGTCCGGGCTGTATGCTCCTCATGCTGGTTGGAAGCACTATGCTCCCCTCTGTGGCCTGAGTTGTTCTGTGGAACAGTATTCTGCCCCATTCTCCCCATCATGAGAGATACCATGTCCATCAAGGCATCCATCTTTTTCCCAAACTCCTTCCCGGGACTCGTAGATCTCTCTCTTCCTTTTCCACTGTCATCTCTGTTGCCAGAATTTCTTTCACCGCCACCAAGAATCCTTTCATTATCCCCCATTGCTGTTTCTTGTGAAGGTTCCCA
>VDFB02034160.1:195911-216085 GCA_007258455.2 Sequoia sempervirens | reverse complement strand
ATGATGTTACTCGGACACCGTGACGCTTAGAAACTTTTTTTCTAAGCCTATGGGCTCATTTTGTGCCCATCTACAATAATCTCTTTTTATTTTCACTATCATAGAGGTGTTTTCTTATGGTGGTGAGATTTCGCTTGGGAAAAAAGTTGTCAAATTCAAGTAGTGCAAAGTTGCAAAGTGGTGCAACTTTTATTCTGTAACTCATGTGACCAAACTAACTTTTCCTATGCATCCAAGTGGGTACATTTATGCTAGACATGGTCCTCTTTCACACCCAAATGTGTCAAATCACTCTAAGCTATGTTCAACTAGTTGAATCCCTTAAGAGTCTAAAGTGCAAAATGGCTGCAAACTTCAGCATGACATTACTCAAACACCATGATGCATATGTAAAAACTTCTCGTCTGATCCTATGGGATTTTGTTGTGGCCCTCTATAATAACCTCTCTTTTTTTTTATATCTCAAAGGTGTTTTCCTGTGGCAGTGAGATTTTTCTTGGGAAAAAAGTTGTCAAATGTTAGTAGTGCAAAGTTGCAAAGTGGTACAACTTTCATTATGCAACTCATGTTACCAAACTAACTATTCCAACACATACGAATGGGTATGTTTACGCTACGCATGGTCCTATTTCACACCCAAAAGTGTTGAATTTCTCTAATCTATGTTCAACCGACTAAATCCCTTAAGAGTTTGAAGTGCAAATTGGTTGCAAACTTCGGCATGACGTTACTCAGACATCATGATGCTTAGAAACTTCTGGTCTGAGCCTATGGGATCATGTTGTTCCCCTCTATTGTAATAACCTCTCTTGGTTTTTTATTGGAAGAAAAATAAGCATGTCTAAGTCAAGAGAAAGTCTTCCTAATCTTGGCAAGGCACAAGCAAAGTCTGCCATGCCTATGGTCAAGGAAAATGTCCAAGATGATGCAAATTCTACTTCAAAAAAAAAAGATATGTCCAAATTGATGTCAATTCCACCCTTGCCTTGAATAATGCTTGTCCAAGACAAAGGTAAAGTCCACCTAAATCAAAGCATACATGGAAAAGATAAGGTAAAGTTGGCCCAGTTCAAAGAATACATGGCAAAGACAACTTAAAGTCCACCCTAAGCTGAAAATAGGAGATGGAAAACATATATTGAATTCTGCCTTAGGCCAAGATCAAAGGGGAGATCCAACATGCTAAGATGGTACCTCATCATCTTCCAACCAATCAAATTGTTCCAAGCTAGCATGTCTAGGTTCAATGAACCTGATACTTCATAATGCAACAACTTTTGATTGTTGGTTTATATTTAACAAAAGGACAAGTGTCCCCAAATGTAATTTTCTCATTGGTCGAGAGGTAGTTAGTTGTGACAAACCCTAATTAGGGTTTTATTTTGTAATGTTGGTCGTTGATTTGAAATCAATCTTAGCCATTGAATTGTATTTGAGGAGATTAAAAAATGAGCTCACCCCTCATTTCTAAAACATGGGAGCATCCATCGCATACTACCAGTTCACTACCTTGTTTATGCTTTCGCTTACTATGATGCTTTGATAATTTTTTTCCAAGCATCCATCTCTTGTCCGAAAGCACTTGTTGTAGGCTCTTAGCCATAGTAGCAATAGAGTGAACTGTTTGATAAAATTCTTTGGTAGACATGTATGAAAAATGTGGTAGCATAGACAAGGTAGTAAACTATTTGAAGAAATTCCTCAAAGAAATGTGGTCTCGTGGTGATGGAATTCCATGAAAGGCATTCCATCACCATGAGACCACATTTCTTTGAGGAATTTTTTCAAATTGTTCACTACCTTGTCTATGCTATTGCTTACTATTACACTTAATTGGATTTTTTCCAAGCATCCATATAGCTTGTTCGAAAGCACCTATTTTAGAATTTTAGCCATAGTAGCAAGGTAGTAAATTGATTGATAACATGCTTTGATAGACATATATGAAAAATGTGGTAGCATAGACAGTAGTGAACTCAAGCTTTGAAAAAAAAAATTTTAAAGAAATGTGTTCTCTTAGTGATGGAATGCCATGACAAGCACATTGGAGACCATATTTCTTGAGGCATTTCGAGCAGTTCACTGTCTTGTCTATGCTATTGCTTCTATTATGCTTTGATACATTTTTTCCAAGCATCCATAGCTTGTTTGCAAGAACATATTTTAGGCTTTTAGCCATATCAACAAGGCAGTAATTTTTTTGATAAAATGCTTTGGTAAACCTGTATGAAAAATGTGGTAGCATAGACAAGGCAATGAATTGTTTGAAAAAATGCCTCAAAGAAACATGGTCTCATGGTGGTGGAATGGCATGAAAATCCATAGCAATTTGCATATCATGGAATTCCTTCACCATGAGATCACATTTCTTTCAGGAATTTTTTTCAAGCAGTCCATTGCCTTGTCTATAGTGCATTGTTTCTGCTATTATGCTTTGATAGATTTTTCCCAAGCAATCCATAGCTATTTTGAAAGCACTTGTTTTATGATTTTAGCCATAGGAACAAGGCAGTGAACTATTTGACAAAATACTTTAGTAGACATGTATGAAAAATGTGGTAGCGTAGACAAGGCAGTGGACTATTTGATAAAATACGTCAAAGAAATTTGGCCTCATAGAATGTCATGATAAGAAAAATGCAATTGGTAGTGGCTCCTACTTGTTAGTTATACAATGCGGGAATTAATTTGCATAACTCGCTTAGGTTGACTTCCTCAGGAAAACTATATTGTAATTGAAATTTTTCCATCTTATCAATATCTATAGTTATTATTATGGAGTGTGAAGCAATGCTTTGACTTTGAAAGATGTGCAATAAAAATGTAATCAAAGATAAGGAATATAAACTACAAAAAAAATATTTTTACAACTAATAGTTAAAAATATTTGTTTTATTTTCTCTCATATCTCTATATGCTATGGAAATACCTTTCACTCCCCCAAATAAATAGATTTTATCTCTTGTTCTACAATTTTTTATATGTTTTTTAAATATGATTTTTTCCCTTTTTATAAAACTCTTATACTTTTGGTTTGTCAATTTTTTTCCCAAAAGATTTTTTTTGCTATGCATTGGAAGCATGAAGCATACACGTGAATACATGCACTATACGTGAAGTATACATGTGAATAAGTGAAGCATACATGCAAATAAGTGAGGCACAAGTAATTGAAGCATTCCAAAGGATGCAAACCACTAGGAATGGAGCTTATTTACACAATACATTTTAGATGGAGCTTATTGAGAAATCGACAGTAATTAATTAAGCATTAGATGTAAACAAAATCCATGCCTACAACATTCAAGCATAAAATTTACACAATATGCATGATGACATCATTCAAGAATGGCATTAGCAAAATAAGATTTTTTTAATCAAAAAGCCGTAAGGTATACAATGATATATATTGATAAAATTATTTACAATATATCCAAAAAATCCATACAGGCTAAGTACAAAGGAGCCATATTATGGACATAAAATGTCATGTATATATCAATAGTACAAAACATGTGTTCCAAAATGCCACATAGGCATACAACAAACGACCCTAATACAGTCATTTCCCTCTAGGCGAAGGAAATAGATCCAGTGTTTCCTTTGAAATTCAGTTGGATGGATTGACTGTTGGTTCTCTAGTCTTTTGAACACGCTCGCTAGTCCTCTTCTCTTCACTTCGGACCTTCAATTGATACAATAAAATGTAAAGATGTTAATACACATAAATTGAATTGTGGAATGACATATAACAAAATATAGTCACTTACCGCATACAGATAGTCATAATTCACATTTACATCATTACCATGTCCACGATCTGGAGTGACAACCACCTATAGCAACCAACAAGATAGAAATTAATCTACACAAAAGTATCATGAAAATTTTCTATAATAGACCATAAAAGAGCAAATATAATGTCAAATTGACTAATCTATTGGATAACTCTCTCAATGAATTAAAACCAACTATTGTTGTAGCAACATCGTGCTCCATCATGCCACCAACATCACTAGGGTTGTCTGATGTCAACATCTGCAAATGGTAAATGAAAGATTAAATGGTAGAGTGAACTATTAAATGTTAATGGGATGGGATTAGGAAGGAATAAAGGAACAAAAAGTGAATTAAGAGAAGATAATGTGACACGATCAAGGAATACAAATGCAATGTTTGTGTTTATCATCAATTTTTTAGATTTGTATATGAAAATTTATGAAAACTAGCTAACATTGTTTTACAACACCATTATTGAATAAAGGCCACCTGAGTGTAAGTTGTTTGAGGAAATGAATTGTGAGGTGTGGAGGTCGAAGGTCCACCAAGAAACTATTTGAAATCCAAAGCATGTTATGAGACAAACATTCAAATATAACATTCAACTATTCAAATGCAATAATAATATCTTAAATACTAGTTGCATACCTTTGGACTCAATGTCAAGAATGAATAAGGGTGTGTAGGAATGGGGCACGTCTCATGAACACTTCAACCCTGAAATTTCATCATATCAAAATTCTATTAATTTACTTATTCTTAAATTTTAAAATATAATTTAGTAAACAACATTAAATGAACTTGCTAAGATTTACTTGAGTGTCAATGTCGAATGTATCATTCAGTAAATCATTTGTGAAAGACATCACCTCTGCAACTAATGTATGTTGTGTAGCTACATCCTGAGCACTCTGATAATCGTACATGCAAACTGCACCACAAGCACCACAATGGTGGGGTGGAGCTCAAGGCCTACATGTCTCCTCCACACCAAGCTCTACTAGATGCCTCACACACTATAAAATGGTTTGGATGAGTGAGCCAATCTTCTCAAGCGTGTCCACCTCTACACTATCCTTAACAATGGAAGGAATGACAACATGCTCCACCATGGGTCTTGCCAAGGGTCTTGGTTCCAACTATGGATTACGTCGTGCAATAGGTCTATCATGTATGGAGCCCCCACCTCTACCCTAAAAGTATAAGACGTCAAAATAATTTTGCATCTTATTGAGGATAAAATCACAATAGACTTTCCTCAAAAAGTATTGTGGTACCTCATGGTTATTGCATGGAGGTTGGTCAAATACCATCCACCACCTCTCCCAAAAAATTATTTTTAATTAACTCATGGTAGCACAAATGGATGGGGAACCCCCTGCATCTATGAGACAAAGGTGCATTGGTTTTTGGGTCTGTAAATAGGGCAGACAAGTTGGCTTTGCTATTTTTATTTTTTCAACATCTGCATATGCCAACCCTCTAGCATAATATTGTCTCATCTTATTTGACCAAAATTTTATTTTCTCACTCATTTCTCCTACATGAGATACAATTGAATTCAATGATTCAGCAATCCCTCTCCTATAAGGGTGGGTTTGGCATGCTCGGTTAATCTTCCAATTAATTGTTCAATTTTCTCTTTTATTGTTTTCAATTTGACTTAGAATATTTTCTTGTGTTCCTTGAGGATTCCTATGAATTGATGGAGGGGTTTCAGGTTGTTCTTGAATAGGAGGCTCTTCCTGAGGGGGTGACTTTGAATTCTCATTGTTTGGAGGTGGAGATTCATTCCTTGAGAATTAGCACAAAATTTTATTATAAAAACCAATTTCAATTTGCATTCTAAATCAAATTCAAAATAAATAGAATAAAAATGCATACCTCTTTGCAATCTTCGATGTCTCTGACGTGTTGGCAGAATCCTCATGAAAAATAGCAAGCTAAGGATGCAAATAATGGATGGTATTTGGTGAGTGCGAGTTTCAGACCTCAAATCCTCCAAGCCAAGCCATGGGTTGAAGTAAAATTAGGTTTCAAAATACATCTTTTTCTTTTGTTTACCTTTTGCATTTGGCGCACACCAAATTTGGGGTGCATCAAATGGCCAATTTTGGCCTTTTTTGCGAATTTTTACAATTTGACACCTAAATTGTGTCACAGATTGGTGCACTTATCCGATGCTCATATAAGGTCCCATCCATAGCCCTGATAACATCAACAATAGTTTGCATCCTAGATGCAAACATCCTCATAGGTGGTGTGACACATTCTTCATTTTGAATAATGTTGATTTGATTTTGGATGGTTCTAACATTGGCATTGATTCATGCTTGCAAACTAGCACCATCGATTTCAGGTGGTGGAGGTGGGGGCTTATGAGGTGGAGTGGGTGGAGGTGGAGGTGAAGGTGGTGGATATGGATGGTGTGGAGGTGGATTGTGAATATTATTGAATCGATCCATGTGATCTATAAGATATGAGTGAACCTGCATTAGATTTGTAATTTCAAAATGTAAGATACATGTTTAGGAAATACCCTTAAACCATTCAATATAAATGGATTAATTGAATACAAATGATAAAATATGTAAGCCTCATTTATGTCTAAGGCATTTTACTTGAATGAAAATACAATTAACTATTAATATAGGACAATTTATGAATTCTATAGGGTCTACGGTTTAGATTTTAGGTTTTAGGTTTTAGGGTAATAGGATGGCTTAAGGGGATCTATGTAGTAAGTTCCTAGTACAAAATGACATGGATTTTAAGTGAATAAAATTTGGTGAAGATTCCCAAGGCAACCAAATTCCATTAAGGTCTAAGGAAACTTCACCAAATTTTATTCACTTGAGCCATGTCATTTTGTCCTAGGAACTTACTAGACATAGATCCCCTTAAGCCATCCTATCACCCTAAACTATAAATTGATCAACCTAGATCATGAAATATCATTCATATTATAATCTTGCATGATCTTATTATTGTTAAATTTAGTTGCCTTGGGCAACTTCCCCAAATTTTGAGAACTTATTTGATCCCCTTAAGAAATGTCATATTAGGACACCTTAAGACATCCTAAAGTATGGCTTAAGGGGATCTATGAAGTAAGGTCCTAGTACAAAATGACATGGATTAAGTGAATAAAATTTGATAAAGATGCCTAAGGAAACCAAATTTCATTAAGGTCCTAGGCAACTTCACCAAAGTTTATTCACTCGAGTCATGTCATTTTTTCTTAGGACCTTACTAGACATAGATCCCCTTAAGCCATCCTATCACCCTAAACCATAAATCGACCAACCTAGATCATGATTTATCTCATTCATTAAATAATCTTTCATGATCTTATTATTTTTAAATTTGGTTTCCTTGGGAAACTTCAACAAATTTTGAGAACTTATTTAACTCTTTAAAAATGTCATCATATTAGGACCCCTTAAGACATCGACACGCATTTAGGGTGATAGGATGGCTTAAGGGGATCTATGTCTAGTGAGGTCCTAGGGACAAAATGACATGGCTCAAGGGAATAAAATTTGGTGAATTTTCCTAAGGCAACTGACTTCATTAAGAGCCTAAGAAAAAAATTATGGCTTTAGGGTTTAGGCTTTAGAGTTTAGGAGTTTAGGGTTTAGGGTAATAGATAGCTTAAGGACCTACAGCAAGATCCTAAGGACAAAATTGGTTATTATTTAAGGGAATAAAATTTGGGTGGAGTTGCCTAAGGCAACCAAATTTAATTCTTAAGGTCTAGGGACAAAAATGAATGATTTAGTGTTTACGGTTTATTCAGAGTTCAGGGCTTAGGGGAACGAAGTGAATTTTAAGTCCCTTGGAATATAACTGACTTGGGTAAGTTAG
This sequence comes from Sequoia sempervirens, assembly GCA_007258455.2. Lineage (NCBI taxonomy): Eukaryota > Viridiplantae > Streptophyta > Pinopsida > Cupressales > Cupressaceae > Sequoia > Sequoia sempervirens. Next base: position 208,438 of record VDFB02034160.1, on the reverse strand, counting down.
TCAACAACATTTTCTTGTGAAACAGTTGATTGGGATAGCTCTTGTTTCAACTAACCAACCTCTCATGAAATCTCATTAATATTATAATCTTGCAAGAGCTTATTATTTTTAAATTTGGTTGTCTTGGGCAACTTGACCAAATTTTGAGAACTTTTTTGATCCCCTTAAGAAATAAAGCTCTCTATATTAGGACCCTTAAGACACTCAATTTATGATTTAGGTGATAGGGATGGCTTTAAGGGGATCTATGTCTAGTGAGGTCCTAGGGACAAAATGGTAATGGTTCAAGTGAATAAAATTGCGACATTTTCCAAGGAAACCAAATTTCCATTAAGCATCTAGGAAAAAATGATGATTTAGGGTTTAGGGATTTAGAGTTTAGAGTTTAGGGTTTTAGGGTAATAGGATGTATTTAAGGGGATCTACATGTAGTAAGGTCCCACAACAAAAATGGTACAATGGCTTAAGGGAATGTGTAATTTGGTGGAGTTGCCTAAGGCAAACCACCCTTAATTTTAAGGTCTTGGGACAAAATGAATGCTTTAGTGTTAAGGGTTTAGATTTTAGAGTTCAGGGTTTAGGGTTTAGCGAACTTAGGGTGAAGTTTGGGTGGCCCTTGGAATAATGGACTTGCAAGTTAGTGCCTAGTTTATGAATATTTTTGAATTTATGAATAGATTGACTATTTCCGTAATAGAAACACATAATTATGTATTATTAAGATTGAGTTTAATGTATATTTTAACTGGATATTTTTTTAATTGAATATAAGATTATTTTATTTAACATTTTTTTCACTAATATTTTCCACTTAAATGAATTTTATGATATAAAATGTATAATATAAAATTAGTTAATGTTGAATCAAGTATTTTATTTTGGATTGTTTAGAATTGAAAGAACCTAAAAGAAAGAAAAGACAAATATTTAAATTCTTTTAGTGTCTAGGTAACTAGTACAAATTGAGATTTTAGACTAAACTAGAAGCCTAATTAACAACTAATTGACTAGAATGAGGGTTAAGATTGTCGAAAGACAAGAGGCAACACATGCAAACAAGAAATGGAAATGCAAGGTACACTAAGAGAGATCAAAACATAAAGTAGAAATGGAATAACACCAATCTAGGGGTTAGATTAATGTGGCAGGTTCTCCCGAATAATGGCTGTCGAAGCTCCGCTGAAGGCGCAGGGAGATGGATGTTTCCCTGCTGGTGAGGCTCATGCGAACGCGAACAGAAAGTCTCGGCGTCCTCCTGGCTCGAAACGGGGAGGCCGCCAAGCCACATCTGGAGAGGGTAGGAAAAGGTATGCCCTTCGTTCTGGGGCACCACTGGATCCTCCCTCCTCGCCCTTTACTCGCGTTCCTCCTCTCCAGGACCTCGACTCTGCAGCTAAGAAATCTGGCGAGGTGCTTTCTGGTGTGGCTCCACCGAATGTTGTCGAGGGCTGCAAAAATAAGTCGAACCCATATCACGAATGCTCAGATTTTTGTAGGGTTCACTCCCTAGCCGAAAACCCTAGCATCTCCCGTCCTGTGGTTTCTTCAGACTCGCCTCCCACTCAGAATCTGGACTCTCAGCCTGGTAGCAATCGTTTCTCCTTTGGGGATTCTGATGTGGTTTTTTCTGAGGAGCCTCTGGATTTCAACATCTCTGATGGATGTATCGATGCAGTTGCTGGGGATTTTGGTGCTCGTTCTGTGGTTATCAGATGTCTGCATAAGCGTCCTCCGGTGGCTTCCATTCTCGAATGGATCAAATGTGTTTGGGGTAATATGTCGCCACCTGCCGTTGAATCTCTGGATTTTGGTTTTTTTCTGATTTCCTTTTGCACGATAGAGGACTGTAAATTTGTTTTGCAGAATGGGCCATGGCTCTTTGGCCATTACGGCCTATTTATCACCCCATGGTCCCCTTTTTTCGATCCGGCCACAGCCAAGATCACTTGCATTCCTGTTTGGATTCGGCTGTATAATCTCCCCCTGGTTTTGCGTAATGAGGATCTTCTAAGCTCTTTGATTAACCAGGTGGGATCCTTTGCCAAGATCGAACCTGCCTCTGTGGCTTCTAATCGCAGATTTTATCGAGTCTGTGCCCTGGTTGATATTTCTAAACCGCTCTCTCATTCCATCCGAATCCATTCCTCACACGGGGTGTGGACTCAATATTTAAACTATGAGGGTTTGCCTTTTCGGTGCTTTCGTTGCAATAAGCTGGGTCATAGAATTGATGGTTGCCCCCTTCAACGTTCGAATGGAGCGAGGAATGTGTGCTTGAAGAAATGGGTCCCGAAGGAGGGTTCTCCGGATTCTGAGTTTATATGGCGGAATCATGGAATGTTCTTCGAACCTTCTCAGTTTTCTGGGCAAATTCTGGAACAGCCTGTGGCTCCTTCTTCTCCTGTAATGGCTTCTACTTCAGCGTTGATTCCGGACCAGCATGTGGCTCCCTCTTCCCCTCCGCTTGCTCCTGTTGTTGAATGCTCCCTGGTGTCTTCTGAGGCGGAAGAGGATGATGGCTCAGACTCGGAGGGCACCTTTCCCTTCATGGATGATTTAGAGGATCATAATCTGGGTTTTTTTGATGATTTCTCTTTGGATCCACCGCGGAAACTTGGGATCTCTCAAACTCTTTGTACAAAACTAAAACCTGACTGTGGGTCCAAGCGCAAGGTTGGAAGAAAATCAGATGCAGAAAAGCTTTGCATTGAAGGTTTGAAAGCGGTGGAGGCGGGCTCTCAAAGGACCCTGGAGGCTCTCCTCCTTCGCAACAAGAGAAAGGTTTAGGTTTTAGGTTTTTGGCTTTTGGCTTTGGGATGCTGGGCTATCTCTTTGTTTGCTAGCTTCTTTGATGGTAAATGTTTGGTGGATATTTTCTTGTTTTAGTTCTCCACTCTTTTGTTGGTTTCTTCTTACTTTATTCTTCAATTGTGCTCTTTGTTCCTTCTTATCTGCGTGGCAGATTTTGTAACTCTTTCTTTCATATCAATAAAGGGAGTGGACCCCTCGTTCCACAATTATCAAAAAAAACATAAAGTAGAAATGAATGTTGAATATTATCTAGTTAAGTGACAATTGGAAAAGGATTGTACAAGGATTTAGGAATTTGCCAACTAAATTTGCAAACAAACATTGATAAAATTTATGAATTGTAACTATTCTTTAACATATTGTTTTCTAACCTAATTATAATTTAACATTCAAACTAAAGTTTAACATATTGTTTTCTCCATATAATGCAAATAAAATTTAAAACATTTAAGCAATGCAAATGAATTTTCTTGAGCTAGAAATTAGGGTTTTCAAAATCAAAATGATTTGTTTGATTTCAATTTAGGGTTTTAGAAAAAAAAATTGTTTCAATTCAATTTAGGGTTTCAATAAGCAATTAGGGTTTTAATGCAATTTTTGTTTCATTTCAAACTAGGGTTTTCAAATCCAATTTTTGTTTGATTTGAATTGTGGTTTCCAAATGCAATTTTTTTTTGTTTCCTTTCAATTAGGGTTTTCAAATCCAATTTTTTTTGTTTGATTGAACAATTTAGGTTTCAAAAGCTAAATTTTTTCTAAAATACAATTCAAGGTTCATTTTTTCCTTTCTATTCAATATCTTCAAGGTTTCATTGCATTTTTTCATCTATTTCTACAATTCCTCATTTCTACTATTACAGGAAATAAAATGATTAAAACGTCAAATAAATTAAAAAAAAAATGCTAAAATCAATTCTTCTAAATTGACAATTTCAATAAAAAATGAAAAAATGCTAAAAAGTGGGGGTGGAGGCATACTTGGAAGATAGTTTTGTAGTCATTGTCACCCACCAAATCAGGATCTTGTGCGTAATGAAAATGAAGTTTTGTTCATTTTTTAAAAATAAATACCATTACAAAACGGGATCCCGATTATTACAAAACGGGATCCATATTTTTATAAATCGGGATCCCATTTCGTACTAATCAGGATCCCATTATGTTTTCATCAGTTTGAGACCCTTTAACAAACGGGGTCCCATTGAATCAAAGCTACTAGAAAGAGGAAGGATATTGGACCCATTGAAGACCCTAGTCACTTCTCAAACCTTAACCAGATGTTGCATGAGGACTCCACTAATTCCTCAGACACTAGGGCTAGTGGTGAAACAAAGATCCCAAGTAAGGAAGATAAAGTAGACATACTCAGAGGGCTGCAGGAGCAAGTGACTATGTTGAACTGTAAGGTTAACTGCCTAGCTTGGTTTGTTGTCAAGTTGATTCACAAGTCGTCTCTCACTCTCTCAGATGTGATTAAGGAGGATTTGTACAAGAACACCATGGATGAAGGCCCCAACTAGATTGGGGAGGATGTGTTAAACCTGTTGGTCAAGAAATGGGAGGGTTCAAACAATTAGAGCTTTTTGGGTCTCTTATGGGCTATGTCTATGCTATGTCTATGATGTTACTTGGTTGTGTCTACGTCTATAGTTTGTTGTTTTTGTAATCTTTTTTTCTACTTTTTGGGTTGATACTTTTTCACCATTTGGGATCCTCATGTAAAAGACTGTACAACACCCTGTAAATGTAGCTTATATAATAAAAAAACATTGCATTAATGAAAAATTAGCAAAGCTAGTCTTAATAAGGGGGGAAATGCAAGTATGCAATAATGATAGGAAATTAAGCCTCCAGTGGTTGACTATTCCACTTCCCATTTCTTAAATATAAAAAGAATGTGAGATGTTTTCTTAAACTTTAAATTGAACAAGATCTTGAAAATGACCTACTTATCTTATAAATTAAAAAAATTTGAATTTATACAAAGGAAATATTTTTGAGAGTGATTTGAACATATTTTTATTGTGATGAATGTAGAAACAAGGAAAAATGGACAATCTAATGACAACCCTAAAATTCATTTCAAACTGTGCTTATTTATAAGTTGAACATTTCTTCACAAAATGTCAAATTACATGTGTTAAATTAGGTTTGTGATAGTAGTCTTTGTAATCTTATTCATAAAATCCTTCTATTTTTTCAAGGAAATTGAAAGATACCTAAGCCATACATCATATAAAAATATTTAATTTTATGTGGTAAAACAACAAAAGCCTTTCCTTGCCAATAATGGCATGGTGTGATGGTTAAGTTTTCATGTTGTTGTTCTTGCCATCAAGATTCAAATCCCATTGGGGTGTATTTGGTGAATGTTTATGTTGGGGATGAGGTCCCCCAATTGTGACCTCACCAATTCATAGCTCCAGGTCAAAAGTGTATATCCCTCTTTCAATAACTTCAATCAAATGATGTATTGAAAGATGATTTTTTTTTTATCTAGTAGTATAGGTACGGATAATAACTTCAACCTAGTTGGTGAAGTATTCAGTAGTTGTTATTATGAATTTATGGCCATTAGAGGAAGATGGATGGATCTTACCAATGAGATTGAGGACCCATTGTGAAAAGCACCAAGGAGTGGTGATGGGTTGCAATAATTGTGATGGTGCATGAATCAAATCTTCATTTTTCTAGTAGGCTAAAAACTTCTTTATATACTAACATGAATCTTATTCCATAGTGGGTCAATAATATCCCATTCTTAAGATTTTTCAGCCGAGGAAATGTTGTTAGTATATGCACTAAAAATACCATCATGCACCTCTTTCAATGTAAGAGAATCCTCTTTTGAGTTAAGGAATTTATGTAAGGTATTGTAAAAAATTCTTTAATATAATGTTATCAAGGATGGTGAAATGGGATGAATGATAGATAAAGGTTTTGTGTTGTGTTCAATATAAGCTTTGTGGTAGGATGTGATTATGGAGGTAAGTGTATTTTTCATGATATCTTAGAGCTCCAAAATTGAAAAGGTAATCTTGGTAGATGGACCCAATTAGGGGCTACTACACAGAGATCATTAGATGGGTGAAAACTTGGTTTCCATTTAAAGAGAGATCAATAATTTCTATTCCCTTTGTCAAAAAACCATGGTTCTCCCATTAACATCTTTACAAGATCCTCTATGTTAGAAAAATTAAATAAAAAATACCATCCACCATTACACTAATAGATACATTTCCTTTGTATTTATACACTACATCTAACCATTTACAGAACAAATCTATGTTGGGTCTAAAATAAAAAAGCTTAACCACTAGAGTATTCTCTACCCCTCAAATAGATTAATCCATCAAAATATTTGAAAAATTTACTACTATACCTTCATCTAAATGGATCACTGTGAGAATATTGTTCCTTCCATCCTTTGAAACATTCAAACCAAAAAAATTTCCTACCCAAGAAAATGGGCCGAATCCACCAAAAATTAGCTCATCATCTCATCTAGCAAAAATAGCATCAATTTGCAAAACCTCAAGGACAACACCACTAGAAATCTTATTAGTGGAAGCAAAAACAACATGTTCCTTAGAATCTAATTTTTGGGGGGGGGGGGATCTTGTAAGGGTCCCCCACCCTAGCATACATCCACAAAATACCACCAAAAAACAACATAAAACTTTCAAACCCTAGCAGAGCACGTTGTTCAACCAAGAATGAGATACTAGTTTGAGTCCTTATTCATTTTATACAATCTTTGATATCTCTTTTTTTAGTCTTTGTAAAAGAGTGGAGCCCTTTTAAAATCCATTTTATTGGTTTGTATCTCTAATCAAAATAATTTACCCATAATAAAATAAAGCATGGTTAAGCATTTCATTTTTTGTCTTTATAAAATATTGGGCAACTAAATCAAATTGAAGTATACATTGATTTATTTGTTTATTTACTATAGAATGTTGAGAAATTTTTGTGTATTTAACTATTTTATCTTTATTATATATGAATAAATATCATTGTATACAAATAAGTTTCTAAATAAAATAATTTTGTCTAATAAAATGGGCCCCACTTTAGTAGGAAACGAAATGTGAAGTCAAATAGTCACAATTGCTAACAAAGTATTAGAATATATTTGGATATTTTCTAAATATTTCTAAATGATATCATTAGACAAAGGTAGTGTACACACTAGATCACTTTAGGATATTTTGGAGCAATGCATATTTTGAATTTTATCAATAATGTCATATTCTTTATGTTCCTTGTTATATAAATTAGCATCCATTCAAAAAATTAGGAAAATAGTAAATGATGTAAAAACTAGATTTAGGTTGAATTAGGTGATAAAAATAGATGATTACATGTGACATTTCAACCTCTATTGAACTTTTGATAAGTATGACCAAAGTGCTACATGATAACTATGTCAATAGGTGTTTTGTGTAATGTAGGCCAATGTAGGGGATAATCAGGTGTACCCTAAATAGTAACTCTAGGTCCCATATAAGTGTATATGATATTTATCCATATGAATGACAAGTGAAGAGGGTAGATGAATATCAAAAGATATACCACTAGCAGTTATAGAGAAGGCTAAACTTTCCAAGTTAAGAATGATATGGAAAGAAAAATATGATATGAAATCATGTGCTAATGTTATAAAGGGATGATAAAACATACAAGGTGAATTAGTCCATGAAAATTCTCTATTATTCAAAGTAGTTATAAATCCACTCATTAATTTATATCACCATCTTAATACTCATAATTAATAAATAAGCATGAATTAACATGTAGAGATGCATTACTTCAACAATTAAAGTCATCATATAACAAATCCTCACTCAAAGCAATAAATCATCATGTAATATAGTAGGATACAATGTAGTACTACTAATAGTTACATGAGAAGATAATGAATAATCATTATAAATCATGTTATCATCATGTAATATATCATAAAGTAAAGAATCATTATGAATATAAACCATGCAAGGTGTTTAAATAGCATGAACCAAGGCATGCAAAGGAAGAAAAATTAAAGGTAAAAACATCATCATGCTCATGAATATTTCTAATACTAGTCATAAGGAACATATAATCAAAGTGAAATTCATGGGATAATGAAGTGGTCATGGATACAAAAGAGAGGGAAAATAATTTAAGAAAATCCATGAAGGAAGAAAAAGGATATACACAATTAAAAAATACCTCCATGGAAAATACATTTCCATGCATTTGTAGCATTTAAAAAGATATGAGAACATCAAGGATGTAAGGATGAGATCCCACAAAGGATGAAACAAAATCAAATTCAATAATCCATGAATGGAGAGAGGTTAAAACTAATGGCCTATGATAATCCATGATGAATGATCTAGCAAGAATGAACAAAACAAGGGTTGGTTGTTGGGTAGGAATAAAATTGATATCAATTATGAAAACCAAAATCTTATTCTTGAGACCCTAGGGGGTGTAAGAATGTCAAGTTCACAAAAATTGTAAAAGAAATGAGAACATCTCTAGACATGAACTCTGAAAAATAAATAATGCAATAATTAGTAAATACCCTAAGATAAAGAGATGGGATTGTAATTGTTTGAAATAATGCACTAGAAAAATTTATTTAACAAAATTATGGTACCTAGCTCTTTGTTTGATATTAATTTTACTATGACACATCTCACCATATCAATTCACTCCTAGACTATAAATTCTAAGACTTGTGAAGTGACTACCTTAGGATTGGAAATTTTCATATGTAGCAACATTTTAATTTCATAATTGTCGAAACAATCTTTGAAATTGAGGATTTGAACCTAGTGCATGAATTTGAACCTAACATCATGTGGATCTAAACTTGTCAGTTGTGATTCTATTGTGCTTACAAACAAGTATTTGCATGAGTATTTGGACTTGCAATAATAAAATTGTAGTGTTGAGAAACATATATAAGGAGCTGGCTAAGCTGGGATAAATCTCCATTGGTTAAAACCTGAGATAGTGATATAAGGGCTTGGTACAATGATCAAGGTTAGTATGTAGGCATGTTGTACACCTAAGATGTTAGTGTAATGTGTAGACATTGAAAATTCTCCTAAACCTACTAATACGTTTTTTCCTTGGCAATTCCCTTGTCTAATGTCATAAGTCCTCTATTAATTAAATAATTTTAATTATTTAATTAATTCATTTCTAGCTTTATATTTCCTCTTTTGATTAATTAAATAAATTATATTTATTTAATTATGTCCTAATGTCCCTTTCTCCTACAATTAAATAAATCTTATTTATTTAATCATTTATCCATCTTTCAACTATAATTAGATAATTATTTTAATTATTTAATTATTCATTAGCCTTTTCTATAAATAATTTTTATTTATTTAATTTCCTACTAATTTGTCATCTTCTTCATTTTTTTGGATTAAATTATTACTTAATTCAAAAATCAGCTTGTCAAATGTCTTCTTTAATTAAATAATATCTTTATTATTTAATTACCCATATCTCACTTTTGAATTAAATTGTTATTTAATGAAAAATTTAACATGTCACATGTCCTCTATAATTAAATAATACTTTTATTATTTAATTATTCATTTGAATTTCTCCTACAACCTCTTTTTGTCAATTTTATCTTGCACATCAAATCTTATCTCTTGATATCTTATTTAATTCTAGCCCTTGATTGAGTTATCTTATAAATCAATCTTAGCCATTCACTCTTATCATTCGCCCTAATTTTGCCCTAACCCTATTCCATACTACAACTTTCATTCTTGGCCATTGAATAAAACATCTCTTTGACATTGAATCTCAGCCCTTCATTAAAATTGTCTTTTCTATAAAAGACCCTAGTCTTGTCATTTTCATCCATCTAGTTCATATGCAAGTACATGTTGCTATTGTGAGACAACAATCTTCAATATTTGCTGATTGGAACACTTTTCAAAAGGTGTGAGATATTTTCTGAATCCCAGCGTTCAAACAAATCTTGAAAATGGCTTACTTATCTTATCAATTAAATTTTGTTGAATTTAGACAAATGCGTCGGTATCTGTGATTTAAAGTAAACAGGATTGAACTCAACTCTTTGTAGTCTGTTGTCTGTTTTTGGGTCTTTTAGATGTCTCTTACAGTGTTGATGGTTGTTTCATGTTCTTTGACGTTATTCTTTTTGTAAAAGATTTTGGGATCCTTTCAATACTTGTTTTTGATGCATAGTTCTGATCAAAAGCATTTTTTTGTTTCAGTCTCACTAGTTGTGAGTCTCGTTTTGTTCGTCTTATTGACTGGTTTGTAAAAGGATCCAGACATTTTCCGAAAAAAAAAATTCCGTTGATAAATTCAATTTTGTAATAAAACTACAATAGATTAACACCTTGATTTCCACATGATAACTAATTGAATTTCTACACACTTTCTAATATTTAATACTTTTCCTTCTACTGAAACTCATAATAACACTATCTAATAAATTGTTTTTGTGATTGTAAGTGGCAATTAAGAAGTTATGAAACCCTTATCCTTGAGCAGTTATGGAGGTAACTGATTCACTGAGGCAGCAACAAGAGGAATATGATGCATTCTTAGAGAAGGTAAAGAGGACAGTGTTTCTGGACAATCTTTCACCATTGGTAACTGTGCCAATCCTCAAGAATGCACTTGGACAATTTGGGGTGGTATTAAATGTCCAAATCTTACCAAATTATTTGGAGGACAAGAATGTGGCCATAAATGCTTTGGTTGAAATGCAAAATGAACGTGAGGCTGAAAACACAGTGACAGAAATAACAGCAAATGTATTCATGATTGCTGGCATGCCAAGACCAGTGAGAGCAATGAAAGCAAAAATTGAAATGTTTCCTGACCGTCCAGCTCCCCCTGGAAAAAGAATAAGGTGTTGTTGGATCAATTCCGATGACCCCTCTTGGAATAGAGTCTTAGAGATGAAGCATCTTGCCATCAAACATTCTGCAGAAGCTGAACAATTATTGAAGGTGAGTATTGAATGAATAGCTTGGTAATATTATAAGATTTAGAGGGCAAGGTAGCATGATAATTTGAAATTTTGTTTGATGAATGCAGTATCAAAGAGAAGAAGAAGAAAAGCTGGGAGCACAACAAGAAGCCACCCTCAGAAGTAATTATAAAAAATATGAATTAATTGAAAGTTTATACAGTGATGGGACTGCAGATAGTTTATCTAGACGCTATAATCTTCAACATAAGAAATAGTGTTATGTTTTGGAGACACAAATCATCCCAAACAAAATAAACATTTCTTATTTTTTTCTCCTTAGAGAACCGTATAAATGTTTTTCCTTTTAACATTAGTTCTAAACTCTTCATTGATGGATTGTATTAGCCTTGAGTAATGGGGGAATTATTATTTTTCTTCATCTGTTTTTTATTAATCAAATTTTATTAGCTTCATTTTTTATTACTTTTTATCAAATTAATGTTTTTTTAATAATTATTATTAAATAATAATTTTAATTTTAATTTATTTTTTTAATTTAATATATTTTTAAATTGAAAATTGAAAATTTAATTATATTAAATTATTGATTGGTGAATTATCATATTATATTAGTTTTAAGGTTGTTTAAATGAATATTTAAAATTGTACCATGCTAAAATTATTAGGATGTTTTATAATATCTATTCTTGAACATTAAGATATCATGTAATAAAAAGATTCTCTTGTGTGCAACAAAAAATCAATCACATCAATATGGTTCTCATACTAAAAAAAAACTAATCGACATATCAATTCCTTTTTATAGATAGACTGTGATACAAGTTGAAAAATGTATTAAAGTCTACAAAATATACAAGCATAATGTCAAACAATAGGAGATAACCTTTTTATAGATAAACTGTGATACAAGTTGAAAAATGTATTAAAGTCTACAAAATATACAAGCATAATGTCAAACAATTGGAGATAAGGGAGTAGAAGATTAGAAAACTCAATAAGATGAAAGTATACAGAAACTTTAAGCCTCAGAGAAAAAAGATATAAAATAACATGAATATAGGTTAAACATTAGTTGATTGTCTACAACCAAGAGTAGAAGACAATGAACGAGTATTCGAAGATATTTTTTGAAGAGAGAATGAGAAATGTGCCCAAGAAAAAAGTTAATGGCATGGAAGACTTTCTTCACCTAATCTTCTAAGATTGAGCCAAGCTCTAACTTATGTCAATTTATTGCACTTTCAAATGTATTCATAGAATCATTTTGAAGACCAAATATCATTGTAGACATAATTAACAATGCATTCTTATTTTGTCTCTTTAAAATGAATAAACAACTAATAGGTGTAGATTTAAGAGAGAGGTCATATATTCATCTTAGTATTGAAAAATTAAAGTTTGTTAGATAATTTTGGTGAGATTGGAAAAATTTCTAATGTTTCAAACAAAAAAAATGATTGTAAAACTAATATGTACAATTGAGTATTTAAAGTCAATGCATATATTTAAATTTCACTTGTGGATTTGACCTTGTCAACTATGATTCTATTGTGCTTATAAACAAAGATTCACTTGAGTACCTAGACTTGCAATAGTAAATTAGCAACATTGACAAATATATCTGATGAGTTTGCTAGGTTAGGATATTTTTTCCTTTGTCAAACCCTTGGATAATGATTCAACTACTTGATATAACGATCAAAGGTAAGAAGTAGTCATGTAGTAT
>VDFB02034160.1:0-195811 GCA_007258455.2 Sequoia sempervirens | reverse complement strand
CTAAGAGAGGGAGAGGGGGTAGGATATTGAAGATATTTGAGAGAGATAGAGAGAGGGAGGGAGTGGGGGAGAGAAAGACCTAAGAGAGGGAGTGAGTGAGTGAGAGAGAGACCTAAGATAGGGAGAGGGGGTAGGAGGGAGAGACTTGAGAGAGAGAGGGTAGAAGGTTTAAGGTTTTGGGGTTTAAGAGTTAAGGGTTAATGGCTTAGGGTTTAGGGTTATGGGTAGTGATAGAACTTCAAAGTTTTGTTCTGAGTGTTCTATTTTATAAAAACAACACATATGGACTAATAGTTGAATACAAAAAATGGACCAATAGTTGAACATTATAACTTGTTGAAAATCCTTCACATTTAATGGGAAAATACATGTTATTTATTGTGCTCACCTTTTATATTTGTATTAGGACAAACTATTAATATAAAATTATCCAATGCTTGTACTGATGGAACTTCAAATTTTGTTCCTAATGTTTCACTCATGCCCTACCTTATATCACTGGTCTTTCATAGTGTTGGAAAATTTCTTAGGGCTGGGGTTTAGCTTTGTCTTCATCTTAAACCCTTGTGTTTACGTAATGCCTTGGTCAGGATCTATTTCACCGTTACCTTTTTTGAAGGGTTTTAAAAACATCTTATGCCCATCGTTTCATCTAGGCCTGGTCCCTTTGGTCTTAATATTTTATTTCCTTCACGAGTTTTATTTTCCTAAGTCCTGGTTGGCCTTGTGCTGAATGGTTTTAAAAAAACTTATGTTGTTGTTTTCCATCCGCCTAGTAATGTCCCCTTTCCCTTTAATGAATATTTTATTTTTCAGAAGGATGAAATTCATGCTGTCGTCGATCAAAATTCCTTCAAGATCAATGGTTGCCCACCATCCCGTGATCGGGAATTGTAGGATGGCGATATTGCAGGTGAGCGACATGTGTCCCATCTGTCGATCAAATTTATGGGACTGTTCATCAACTGTCCTTTGATCTGAGCCATTCCCTGCCATCCCACAATGGTGCTTTGGTTGATTGCAAAATCATGGGCAACTGCCATGTGGAATATACAAGGTGGGGCCCGAGAAAATTTTCCATCTGCCTAGTAATGTCCCCTTCCCCTTTAATGAATGTTTTATTTTTCAGATGGATGAAATTCGCACTACCGTCAATCAAAATGCCTTCAAGATCAACGGTTCCCTTTAATGGTTCTTTTCATTTTTGGCACATGATTGGCCATTTTTACTATGTTAAATTTTTATTTTCACTTTTATTTTCATGGTTTTCATGTTGTCAAATTTTCATACATTTCTTAGTCTTTTAAAAAAAATAAGTGAAGGTTCTATTAGTGTCCCCAATCTTGCTAAATATCATGTATAGAGAAAGTACAATATATAAACTACCAATTATAGAGCATGATAACAACAAAAATGAATTTTAAAAACTACTACACAGAAACAAGGTTTAGAATAATTCAAAATAGAGATACCATTCTCCTACAAATACTATGTATATGAAAACCCTATATATGTAGCCACAATTTCACCCTCAAAATCAATAGAATAAATTCTCATACATTGTTTCTATGATGAATTTAGAGAATAAATTATAAGATTTAAATTCAATAATGAATTTAGAAAATATTAAATTAATCAAAATTGTTTCTATTATCCAAAATACTATATAATTAAATCTTAAGACCAATCTTAAGCCTAACAATAACCCTAAGTGAACACTTATCCTAATTCAACCTTAACCTTGATTTATCCCAAACCATAACTTGAACCCTAACCCTAATTGAACCCTAACCCTAATTAAACTCTAGCCCTGATTGAAATCTAACCCTAATTAAACTCTAGCCATAATTGAACCCCAACCCTAACCCTATTTGTTCCTAACCCTAGTATCTCACAAATACAGGATCAAGACCTTGCCAACTCTAGTAAACCTTATTGGATAGTGATAAAAGCTACCTTATCTTTCATTAAGGTAGAAAATTTTTGTTATACAACATGCCCTTTGAAAATTGGAGATAGGCACTGCAAAAAGAAGGTAAACACTAATGAAAATGGTCAGTGGTATTGTGGAAGATGTGATAAAACTTTCCATGAATGTGATTATAAATATATACTCAATGCAAAGTGCAAGACCATACTTCATTCACTTGGATTACAACTTTGAAGAAGTGGCAGAAGAAATTATGGGTGTAACAACAAAAGAATTGAACATTTTGAAGCATGAAAAACAAGATGATGTTAAGTTTTCACACATTATACAAAAGGTCCTTTTCAACAGATATATCTAAGTTAGTTAATGCCATTTTATCATGATATACTTCTTTGATGCTGTCAATACTAAATCTAATGATTGATGAACATTTTTGCTTTTAAATTTATTGTTCTTGGTTGATTGTTGTTATAAACAAGTTGGTATGATTTCAAATTTCAATGTGTACCCTTATATATGGGAATTGAGATAAACAATGACACAAACAATAATGAAATCAAATTGATTGCTTTCCAAATTCATATTCATGAAAATGTAAGCATTTTTTCAAGTCAATAGGCATCTTGATGAAGATAACTCTAATTTGTTTTATATATATATTAATTAATATAGGTATGCTAGTTTACTAAATTATTAACTATATTTTATTTATATTATATATATTGAATTGTTAAAAGATGTAAAAATCCAATACCAAATATATAGGAAAATGGTTAAAAATTACATATTTTTCAAAAAAATAAAATATTAATATCTTTCTCTACTTTATCCTCTCCCCCTCCCATCTCCCATCTCTATCTTTCCATATCCCCTCTCTCTCTCTCTGCAGCATATATATATATATATATATATATGTATGTATATATATATATATCCCCCTCTATCTCCCTATCTCTATATATATTTATTTCTCCCTCTATCTCTCTCTATATCTCTATCTATTTTTATCCCTTTTCCTCTCTCATTCTATATTCATCTCTACCTCTATTTATAGGGAGAGATACAAAGGTGAAGCATTGGACCTTCCCAAAGATCCACCAATCTCAACACTACTCCCAACTATTTTGAGCATTTAAGTACATATTGTATGCTAGATTAGGAGGCATGTGTCAAAGCTCATATTTATTGATGCAAAATAGGTCCAAAGTCACAAATTTGGCATAGAGTTAGTTATAGTTTTGTACAAAATTTCAAGTGCCACATAGAGCAAAGATATTCTAGTTTTTTATATCATGTCATCAAATTTGGCACTTCATCAAGATTTGTATCTTCATCAACATTAACAAAAGCAAAGGTATGTACTTGAATCCCTTGCATTTAAACTTATAAATATTTTATTTTCCCCTCAACCATAATATATTATGTATTTATTTATTGCACAAACAATTAACCTAAATAACACATTAAGAATTCTAAGGGATTTGTGCTTGGAAAAAATGCATAACAATTTTCTTTCTTGGATGTCGTGTTGTATAGTTTAGAAAAGCTAAAAATATGAATAGGATTTTAATTAAGGCCATATATTATGGTAGCTTACAATGCAAAAGAAGGAAGGAAATCTATTATCAATTTTAATCTACAATTTAATACCATATGAAAAATCACATGTAATATTATCTACAACTAATTCTTGACATATTAATTTTATAAAATACACTTGTACTATACAATAAACTTCTCCCAAGAAAGAAACCCTAAGTGAACATTAATTGAACCCTAATTGTAGATTCATAACTCTAATCATAACCCTAAGGGAACACTTATTGAATAGTAGTCCTAATTGTACCATAACCCTAACATTGAACTATAGTTGAACTCTAATCCTAACCCTAACACTAATTCTTATCCTAATTGAACCTTAACCCCAACCCTAATCTTAACCTTGACCCTATTTGAACTCTTATTGAATTCATAACCTTAATTAAACCCCAACCTCATCCTCAATCCTAACCCAAATTGAACATTAATTGAACCCTAAACCTAACCCTAAGTGAACACTCATCCTAATTGAACTCTTAACTTTTTAGTTGAAAATATTAAAGTGCCTTAGATTTTCCCATTCATCATCATTTATCATTCAATTCCTAATAGAACTCCAAAATTTATACTTTTATAATGTTTTTAATACACACCTAATATTAAGGGTTTAGAGTTTAAGGGTTAAGGGTTTAGGGTTAAGGGGAGAGAGATAGAGGGAGTGAGTGAGTGACCCATTTACATATTATTCTTTTATTCTTCATCAATTAAATATTTAGTTACCCATTTAATGTTAGTAGAAATGACCCAAGAATTTAATAGAATGGACTACCATATAATACCTTGCATTATGGAGCTCACCTTCCATATATTACTACTTATCAACCTTTTCAGAATAATTGTAAAATTATGACTCCATTTAAGCATTTAATTGATTTTCTTGAATCAAAGCAAAAACATAGACACACAATTGAACAAATTTTCAAAAGAAGAATGACAACTCTATTAACATTTCATTCAAATTCACTAAATCACACATATGAGAGAAATATATTAGAATTATACGCTTATTCATGCTTATAAGTCATATCTGCATATAAATGGTGATAATTTGTATATATTCATCCGTAAAACTCAAACAAGCATCTATTCTATTTCGTCCGCTTGGGGTTTTAATAGCCACGGCACTAATAGATATCAATACTTCCCTCATCGAGGACATATATCTTTCTACCCATATATTCAACTCAAAACCTAGCTAGAGCTTTCATCAATTCTCTCCCTACAAATGAGCCTTGAATTCCCTTTTATATGACAAGAGAGCAACAAGCTTCAGGCTCAAATGTAATTTCACCACAAATTTTCATTTGAACAAAATCTCCATTGCATTTGACTTTTATTACAAAACTTCCCACACATTGAATCTACAAAACATATATAGTGCATGAACTAGGGTAGTGTAAAAGAATAGGGAACACAAATTGTCATCAAAATCCCCTTGTCGCTATCCACGCAAAAAAAAAAGGAAACCAAATTGCCACAAAGGCACCACAACAACTTCTTATTTACCTGCCACCCTACCTTTACCAAAACTCAGACCCTAGTATACACGCCCACTTCTAGTTGTTGCCCAATACGGTAGACCCTCAGCCTACTCTTCTTTCTTGTCCTTGCCCAATACGGTTCTAGTTCGTCTGCTTGGGGTTTTAATAGTTGATGTGCCCACACATATCATTTCCTCATCAGAGGGCAGACTGTGATTGAAGCGACTTAAATACTAACAATAGTTCGGGTCAGTCTCGGTTACATCATCAGAATTGTTGCTCGTAAGGTCAATGGGTGAGTGTTGGCCACATCCAGAGCACACCGACTGCTTACCTTTATCATCTACTAGTTGAGCAGCAATGTCCTAGAATTGCAACCTTCTACTGCAACCAAAGCAGTAGAAGGTTGCAATTCTAGGACGTTGCTGCTCAACCAAAGCACCTTCCTGAATAGCAGGACCAAGCTTTTGTGAGCTCAAATGAACAGACCTCCTTATTGACTTACTCTATTTTCTTCTTAGACAAGCACTCAAACTTGATTAGACTCAGCCCACAAAGTGCTCTAACTGCTGCAAGAATGACACTATTATCAGTTAATTCCTCTTGTATTTATTGTGCGAGGTAATGGCAACTTTCATCAATGCTTAGTAAATATGCATGTGCAAACATGGGAATTTGGCGGCATATGTACTGTCACCATTTAACTAGAGCTGCATGAGAATCCAAAGATCACCCTTCATGATTTCCAACAACAACATCTTCACACAGATTGAGATCGACATGACTACACAAGCAAGGAATAATTCATTAATGCTTCACCAACCTTCCTCTTCCTCTTGTGAGCTAGCAGGGAACAATAGAGATTTACATTAGTTTTTGATCTTGGTTGTCGATCTAAAACCATGGGTTATGAGCTCAATAGTGGAGATTGGGCCCCACATTCCATACAGGACACACATCTACCTTTTGTTGACCTCGCGCCAAATAACAAGGTGACATGTTAGGTCTGTGAGTTGGCGGGGTATGATCGATATCTTCTCCCATATCTTCGAATCTGGAAAACCTACACATTGCATGGTTAGTATTTAATGAAAGGCTTTGGATAAGCCGTCGGCTACATGACCACTAGAGTTAATGGCTTAGGCTTATGTCACCAGATTAAAATTAAAACCCAACTTTGATTTTAATATTGTATTTCATCCGTAGGGTTTTATTTCCTAAGTCTCAGTTAGCCTCGTTAAATTCTTATCCCAACCCTAACAAAGAACAAATGATTAAGCTAAGGATTGTATTTGTTGTTATAACTTTAGTTCTAGAGAATTCTTAATTACCAATTCTTATTTGTGCATTTGTATATGAATCCAATTGAATGCCTTCCATATCATTATGGAAAAATTTTGTATTATTGGGTAACCAACTCTAACACTAATTAAACTCGACCCTAACCTCATCAACTCAGACATAACCCTAACTCTAACACTAATTGAACTATAATCGTAACCCTAGGTATTGTTGAAACCTAACCCTAATTGTATCAAAACCCTAGAGAACTCTAATTGAACCCTTACCTTAATTGAACCCTAACTCCAATCCTAGCCCTAATTCAAGACTAACCTTAACCCTGACCTTAATTAAACCCTTATTGAATTATAACCCTAATTGATCCCTAACCCAAATTGAATACTAGTTGAACCTTAACCCTAAGTGAATAACAACCTTAATTAAACTCCAACCATAATCCTATTTGAATTTTGACCCTAATCATAACCATAATTCAACCCTAACCTTAATTGAACCCTAAACCTAAAGTCACGTAAGTCCACCAAGCTTAAGGTCCAAATAGGTTGGGACTTTAAATTGCACCAGGTACAGGATCCACCAGGACTAGGCTGGCCAGACAGAGATTGCTGCCCCATGACAGAGCCTAAGTCAGTGTTAGGGTTCAATTGGGGCAAGGGTTAGTATTGGGGTGAGGGTTATGGTTCAATTAGGGTTTCATTAACGTTAGTTTTAGAATCATAGTTATGTTTAGGGTTGGATATAAAATTAGTGTTAGTTTTAGGGTTGGGGTTATGGTTAGACTTATAATTAATGTTAGTATTGGGATTAGATTATATTACTTTAATAAAAATAATCTTCTATAAATTCATTCAATTTTTTTTTTGAAATTATATAATTTAAAATATTTTCAAATTTACCTATGTTGATATATGAGAGATATAGTAAATCTAAACTCTATACAATTTATAGTTAACTTGACATTGTGTATAAAAAGGATTAAGTTATGAATGTTATAATATAAAAAATAAATGTGTTTTCAATGTTTATTTGTCAGTTTAAAAGATGTGCCAATAATGTTGCAATCACTAATGATTAATTTTTTCTTGATGGTTAAAATAGATTGATAAGTAAATTTATCTATAATAAGTAAATTTATCATTGATTTTTTTCTTTTTGATAAGTAAATCAATATTTCATAACCTATCTTATACCCTTATTTGATTTTTCTTAATTATATTAAAATTTATATTTTATTAAATTTGTTAAAAAATTTTAAGTTGCTGGCAACAATTTTATGCGTTTTTATAATTAACTTGATATTGTGTATAAAAGGTTTAAGTTATGAATGTTATAATATAAAAAAATAAATTTGTTTTCAATGTTTATTTGTTAGTTTGATGTGAGAATAATGTTGCATAGTAATGATTAAATTTTTCTTGATTGGTTAAGTGATATTGTGAGATTATTCTATGTTAATTTAATGTTATGAATGCTATATAATATAAAGAAAAATATTTCTAATATATTTTTAATGCATCTTTATATTTTATAAACAAACATCTAAAATAAAAATGTGATTGTAAAAAAAATACAACTTAATGAGTGAACATACATTTAAAGTTAAAAGTGAAATTATAAAACAAATTGTAAATTTATTTTATTTTCTTCTATAAATATATTTTTTTTATTTGTCGTCTGCCTAGTAATTCCCACTTCTCCTTTTAATGAATATTTTATTTTGCAAGGGTTGATTTAGTGTTGTCGTTCATCTATTTCCTACAGATATCAATGGTGCCCGCCATCCCGTGATCAAGAATTCAAGCATCACAAAATCATGGGTGGGCGCCATGTGTCCTATTCAGGGGATCAAATTTGAGCTATCACTGACCAAATACCATTTGATCTGAGTCGTTCCCTAGCATCCTGTGATGGTGCTTGGGTTGATTGCAAAATCACAAGCGGGCGCCACATGTCTCATCTGATGAAGCCTAAAGAGTAAATGAAACACTAGCCGGCTTTAAATGTATTAAGGGGCAGGTTACTAAAGTGTTCTCAAGATGCACATGTTCTAAATCCATGGATATGTTATAATCTCATTGGAAAAGCTACTTGAAGGTTAACGACATGGCTGGTGACTATGTTAAAGGAACAAGATCAACGGCACCCACTATCCCACGATCAGGGATTATAGGGATCGCAATATCATGGGTGGGTGTTGCGTGCCCTTCTTAAAGGATGAAATTTGTGTGACCATTGATGAGCTTTCTTTTCAAGATTGACGATGCCCGCCATCAACCAATTAGGAATTTTGGGATCACAATGTCGCGGGTGCCTGCCACGTGACTCATCCGATGAAGCCTAAGGAGTGAAGAAAGTGTTCTTCGATTTTAAATGTATTACGGGGCGGATTACTATTGCGCTTGTAAGATGCACGTGTTTTATTTCAACGTAGATGTTATGATTTTAAGGGAAAAGCTACTCGACAGTTAATGGAAGGGACGACGACCATTTTTGAAGGAGCAGGATTTATGGTAAAAAGATCAATGGTGCCCGCCATCCAACAATGATAAATCAAAGGATTGTGATATCGCGGGCAACCGCCACATGGCATTCCTTCATATCGTATGACATAGTGGGCCCCTTTATTGCCGTGTTGGCGATTATGTCAGCATGTTTTGAAGATGGTCATCGATGATTTGATCAAACTGAAGGATCAATGGCTCAAATTTAAATATGTATAAAATTATGGTTGGAGCCATTCATGCAGCCCGTGAGTGAGCTTTAATGGTGGATGAGACATCCATTGGCAGAATTTGATCGACATAAAATCAATTTACTTGTCTCATTTGTATCACAAAGCATCCAAGTATTTCATGAAAATATTTTTAGAGCCAAAGGTGAAATTGTGAGCAACTGTTGCCAGAAATTGGAGTTTGTGTGAAAAAAGCCGTGAGTTAATTTTCTCTATTTCCAGTCATTCTGCACCTAAATTTGGGAAAGGGGGGTCTGCTATGCTTGTCACTGAGTTCATTAAAATATTTTGTTAGGGCTATTGTTTAATCATAAACTGTGAGGAATTGCGGTATTTTTACTCTGTAATTTCCTATCTCTACTTAGTCATAGCCACTTGAAGTGTAACATTGTAGTGAGGCCCTAGTTTGTCTAAAATGGTGCCAACCAAGCAGCACTCTAGCCACATTGAGTATTTGAAAAGAAACTTGTACGATGATTTCCTAGATCAATTTCCATTATCAACAAATGAGAGAAGGAAAGGTTTGGTGTTGATGCGAGGGAAAATCCTAGGGGAGGGGTTGGTGTGTACTAATTCCAACATTGTTGATGCTAGGGTTCCACTCACAAGCTTAGAAATGTTCAGATTATGGTATGGACAGAGGAATTTGCCTCATCCTTTTTCAAATAGATGGATGTACAACATGGGAAAGATGGTTGTTCCAAATGTGTTCCCTGATGTGGACTTACTTAGAGCAGTGGCCAAAAGATATGACTCTATCACATAGGTAATCAGAGATAATGATGGAGGGGTTCTATTAGAAATTAACAGAGATGGTATCCAACAGAATTTTGATTTGAGTGAGCCAAGTGATGACTTGGTTCCTATTAATCTTGAAGAAATGAAGCAGGAGTATACAAAATTCCAATCTCTTTTTAGGGTTAAGCTACTTCCACCTCATCTGATTAAGGCAAGGGGTTCACAATTTCACATCAGCCCTAGTGACTAGGAACCCTTCAAATTGAATTATTTTGGAAAGCCTTTCTTGGCTACTTTCTATTCACTATGTCAGATTTTGGGTTTCAGCCCTGGTGCAGTAATGCTGATTGCATACATGTTCATGGGGGTGCAAATACAACACCCTAACTTCTCTGTAAAATATGACTTTTCTTCTTTTTTGGTGGAGAGGATAGATGAAGGACTGTCGAAGCTACAAAATAGTGATACTGGTACTCAATTCTTTTGGTATTCCATGTTGATGCATATATTTTTATTTAGGAATGTTGATTTCTTTGCTTAGAAGATGAACTTACGACAATTAGTTAATGGAGAAAGATTGCCAGTACAGATATGGGTTGCAGATTTATCCTGTAATAAGGAAAGCACCAGTTATGTGCAATTTGATAATTGTTTTACTGCAGGATTGAGGGCTAGATTGATGGTAAATGTACCCAGGATCCCTCAGGAAATACATGATTTCCTTAGGCCGAAGGAGAGGAAACCAGAATTGAGGGTTTTACATAACTCGAGTGACATTATCCCATATCCAGTCAGCACTGTCCTGAGAATATATGGTTTCAAGGAACCCCTCACATATTGCCATATAATGTGAGACCAAGACTAGGGTTTGCAGAAGTTATGTGGCAGATGGGGTGTATTCATGAAGATAACCTAACTAGAAAGGGGAAGGGAATATTATTCCCTAATTATACAGTAGTGTCTGACTTTACATTTTCAAAGGGAAACTAGACACATTTTGACAAATTCTTTGTTGATTACCATTGAGATTTGGTCCAAGGCAACAACATGATCTTGAAGGTTTCTTTGCTCTTTTCAGACAAAGAATAAAAGGTGGCCAATTTGCACATGAGTTCAATTTCCTTGAGGATCTGATCAGGAATGAATTTGATTTAAATAGATAGGAATTGAACAAGGAAAAGTGGATAGCTTATAGTAAACTATTGGATATTGTGCATGAAATGGATCTGACGTCTGATCCATTGATAGAATTCACTCCATACCACAAGAGAATTGATTTTTTAAAGAATAATTTCAAGGAGATAATGGACACCTTGACAACCAAAAAGATAAATTTAAGGCTAAGTCTGTATATGCAAGGACAAAGTGATATGCCAATTGAAACAAGGCCAATATGTCAGCCTCAAGAAAGGTGGCCCATCTATAGGAGGAAAAGGGATACTGGCAGTGATGAGGAAGAAGTAGAAAGAAAAAGGAAGAAAATAATGAAGTCACCTTCACAACCAGGCCCAAAATTTAAAGTACCTGGGGCTGTCAAAATCATTGAATTAAAATCTTCACCAGAGCACAGTCCCCCATCACCACCACCTGAGCCAAGCCCTAAGAGGCAAAGAACTGATCACCTACTAGAGGATCTCATAGATGAAATTATTGTTACTGATCAAGACATGCAGGTTGGTATGTCATCCCCTCCTAGGTCAGCTAAATTGGTTCTATCTGATTTGGATATGAAGGGTAAAAGTGTGCAGGATACAAGAATGGAGGCTTGCAAGGAGTTCTTAGATGACAATGCATTTGTAAAGACTCATGTATTCTTGCAATTGGCATGGAGGATGAAATTTGAGGAATATCAAAATAAATGTAAGGAGAGAAGAGAAATAAGGCCTGACGGGTTAGATCAGGAGAATGATGAAGTGAAAGTTGAATTAATGGAAGAGTTCAAAAAAAATCACTCCTGAAGAAGGAAGACAACTAGTGAATTAGGCTGGTGTTTTGATTTTTCCTAAATGGGGCATCACAGATGCAGTGACTTTTAGTGCCACTATGAAGTCCAAGAATCCTTTTCAGAATTCTGAAGAAGAAGTTAAGGTAGCATTACAAAACTCTTCCTTTAGTGAAGAATATGAGACCTTGGCAATTTTGGCATTGGCTCCACAAGGAAGAAAGCCAGACATTGCTGATATTAATCCAAATTTCAAAGGAGGATTAATAATAAAGAGGGCTTCAGAGACTACAACAACCAAAGCCACTAGTTTAACTGTGAATGTGGCCAAGTTGGCCCAAAAGACTACTGAAAGGGAGGAGGCTGAAAGAAAGAGCCTAATGGAGAAGTATAACATTTTAATTGAAGAATATAGTAAAATGCAATAGAGGAATGTTGAGTTGCAAACTAAAGTAGAAAGGTTCAAGTATAGACATACTAGGGAAACATCCAATGCTCCAGGAACTAGCACATCACCTCCCACAGCAGGGTCAATGCTTCCTGCTTCTCCAAATGTTCCTACACCAGGGTCTCCCATTCAAAATCCTGCTCTTATCCCTCCTCTAGATCAAGTTGATGAATAAACAGAGTGCTCTATTGATCCAAAAAAGAGGCAACTCATGTAGGAAATTGATCAATTACAAACATCACTAAGGGTAAAAGAGGAGGATTTTCTTTCAAAAGAAAAAGAAATTGTTACAATTGTTTTAGAGCATTTAAATGAAAAGGTGGATAATAAACTACCCTCTATACATTCTTTGTATTCTTTGCTATTTGAAGCAATAAATAATATTGATAGGGATTAGGGGATAGTGATTCTAATAATTCAAAATTGGATCCCTAGGGAAAATAATCTAGATGTTATGAATAAAGCCTCAAGGTTTGATGTAAATAATAGGCCCTAATCATTGAAGCCTACTTATATATTAGTTAAATCATTGCAAGGTTTTCAGAGCTTACCAAATGATCTAAGTAGGAAGATTAGGGAATTGGTAAAGAATTTCAATGATTGGGGTAACACACTGTTACCTGATATAAATGATGAGCAGGGGGAAATCAGAACACTCCAACAATGGCAGGATCAAGCAAGTAAAGTCATCAATAATCAAATTAAAATAATTTGTGATGACTCAAATTATGATTTGTTGGTAAATTGTATGGATAAGATTATTGGTACTGGCTCATTTTTAGAATATTTTGAAAGAGATGCTAATCGTAGCAGTAAAGTATTTGCCTTATAGTACAAAGGTAAAAAGAGGATTGATTTTTGATCGCCAACTCCAAAAGAATACTAGAGGTGGGTGGCTAAGTATTTGAATGATGATGAGTAAAAGGAGTGGGCTACCGAAAGGTGGAAAATCAGATGCTGCAATTACAACATTTCCAGTTTTGTATGGATGACTTTCTTGGCGTGGGTTTCGCGTGGTTTTTTGTTATTGCATCAACCCTCCTCCACCAACATGATGAATGAGAATATGCTCCAAGATGATTGTTGTTGTAATGATTTTTGAACAAGAATATTTTTCAAGGTGGTGGCTATTGTAACAAATTTTGGAATATCACTAGGTGCTTCAATTGACTGATGACAGGTGTACTTTCTGGCCCGGTGCTTGTTTGCTCCTTCATTTTCTATAAGAAGGATTTCAAGGCTAGAAGTACGGGTTAGCAAGTTAGATAACTTTTGTCGAGTCTAGGTGAAGTTGTAGAATGAATTGTAAAGTCCAATGGTTTTAGAGAAATGCAATTTAGGTTTTGAGTCATTATGTAACAGGTTTTTAGTTCATACAGGTTTAATGTTGTATAATAGTACTAGCATTTGAGTTGAAATAAAAATTAGAGCTCATGACTCTCCATTGTACATGCATATCTAAACTTTGAATGAAATAACTAAGGGTTGTTTTATCCATCTCATTGTTGTGGTGTGTATGATTCTATTTTAGCTTTAATTCGAGGAATTAATCAAAATTCTTGAATGGGATTATAGGCAGATATGTGTTGTATAAGGATTTGATAAATAGTCCTGGGTTAGAATGCACACTGATGAAATTGTAATGCAATATTGTCAGGGATCTTATATGTGATGTATTAAATCTGTTATAAACCTCTAGATGCTTATGAATTTGACTCCTACAATGGGATATATGGCACCCACCTAAGTTGTAATTATTCGTGTAGTTCAGTATTTGTTTGTCTTTGCCTAGAACTTGCTACAAATTGCAAATCATTGACTATCTTATACAATGGATTGTGTTTAGTTATCTCACGCTCTAGATAGTTGATATTGTCTATGAACAACCGATTCTAGTTGATATTATCTTATCGTGTTGAGCTATTAAGTGAGATTATCTACTATTGTTAATGTTGTTTACAATAATGGTGCAGAGGTTGTAAACACATTAAGGGATCACCCTCCTGGGTCTTACAGATCCCGCAGTGTACAAGGATTTTAAAGTCCTCATTAGTTGGTCCAGGTCCTTCGAGCTTCCTTTGATTGGAATTGGCAATTCCATAGGTATATTAGAAGACAAACCTGGTTACATTGTAAAAAAAACCCACATGTCAACCACTGAACAACCACCTCTACAACTGACTTTTTAATCTTTTATGATCACATGAAACATAAAACACACTAATTTCAAGGTTGTTAACATCACTATTGAAATGTTTTAATTTTTTGACCTTTCAAACATTAAAAGTACATCATTAAATCAATCATGTAATGGCATAAAAATTAAAAACATCATGAATTAATTATGTAACCACATAAGTCAAATATAATTCTATCAAAAAATTAATATCAAATAGATAATATAATTGCATAACTTATACATTTCAATGTCATTGATCTTCTTCTTCATCCAACTTTGTCTGTATCATCCGATCCAGATTTGACATTGTAAGGATTGGTCATATCATCATCATTGTCATCGATATTATTTTCAATATTGTCATCATCCACATGGATGTCATCTTCATGAACATTAACTCCTACATCATCATCATCTAGTTCCTCCTCTTTGACATCTTCATTAGGGACATCATCAACTAACTGTTGATCCTGATCATCATCTACATCATCTTCTAGTTCTTTGATATCTTCGTCTTCTACCACATTATACTTTACCGGCCTTCCTCTTGGATCATGTCTAACAAAAAATGACCAACCCGGTTTACCTGGAACCTCTGAGTAAAATACCTGCTCACATTGGCTTGGAAGAACATAGGGCTTATTTCTAGCTTGCTCAATCAACCTTGTATTAACCATGGTAAATCCATTATCATGTTCAATAACAGTTCTCTCAAGATCATTTTCATTCAATCGTAGCTTGTACCATAGGACGAGGAATAAAATTAATCTGAAGAACTTAAAGTCACACTCAAGTATATCATCCAAAATCCCATAGTATCAATTTTTTGAGACTTTTGGATGTATACCGCTTCTAGATGAAACATTAGTCACCTGAAAGATTGCAGTTATACCAGAATCACAAGTTTGCTTTATGTCATCCAATATTTTGATTCAAAATTTACAACCATTGCACCACATAGCCTTGTGGTGTTTCACCTCCAATATGTCAAACATGTAAAAATTATTGCAATATCGTGAGTTGATAAACATATTTATTATTGGCCGAATGTATGCAAAGAAAACAATCTCAAGATATAGATACATCAATATACTTGAAAATAATTAAATAATATGGGTGATTAATATATTTATATGTACCTGTTTATCTCTTAAACCATATGGTAAATCAATTTCCCTTTGTGTAATATTGGAATCTCCATTATGATGAGCTTTTTTAACCAATGAAGCCACACCTTCCCATGTTAATGTGTGACCAGAGTGTTGACATCGTTCAATCCATACTGTCATCCAATCAAGATTGTTGGCAACGTACAAATGTAGTGCATCCCACTCTCGACCAATTGTACCAAAATAAATTGAAATTCACAAACGACCTATAATTAGTTAAATACCACAGTATAGACCTTAATTTATAATTGATGTATATTAAAGATTAAAAATTAAATAAGTACAATATACATAAAAACCATATGTAAAATGCATTCCAATTAATCTCCATGACCATCTTATAATTACCTCTCACTTTCCTCAATCTACCTTTCCCCAATAGGTACTCCCCTTCAAATTTGTTAATGGAGTTGGGATCCCAAATGCGATCTAAATGGATCTTTCCTGCAAACTTAGGAAGATATTCACTAATGTACACCATGGTATGGTACACCATATATCCCTCCACTATAGAACCCTCAGGATGTGCCCTTTGTCTAACCAAAGCCTTCAAAAATTTCAAGTACCTCTCAACCATCCACATTGACCTTGTGTGTACAGGTCCACACAATTCAATCTCCTCAACTTGGTGTATGAGGTAGTGTTCTTGTGCATTGAAAAATGTTGAAGGTAGACACTTTTGCATTTCACACATTAGACAAGGAATTTTTCTCTTCCAATAATTTATATCTTCTTTATGGATTTCTTTAGATGATAGCCATCTACAAGGGATTCAAGGTGCAAATATATTAACAACATTTAACAAAAATATACAATATATTACATAACAAGTAAAACAAATGGCAATTATAAGATCTATACAACGAATTGAACAAATATCGCTACTTACCTCATATATTTTCCAAGATCATATATAACTTGCTTGGCATTGTTGTCGAAGTTGTTCGGGAGAGATAGAGGTAGAATGCATCGCAACATTATAAAATGATCTTTTCATTATTTTTCCAAAGTAGTAAAACACAATACACCGAAAAAATACATGCATTATACAAGTGTATATAATATACCAAAATAATTACCTTTATTGAAGGTATGCCAATCATGTGTTTTCATCCCCGAACTAAATTTTCACCTTTCTTTGTTATTATATTATTTATGTTCACAGCAAATCCTATGGGAAATCAAATTTTTTGTATGACTTCTTTTATAGCATTGCTTTGCTGCTCTGTTAATAACCAAGGAAGGGCACTTATATTAATTTGGTTTCCATCACTATTCAATTCAATGACATTTTTCATTGCATGATTGGCTTCCTGAATGTCACTACAAATTTTTACAATTTTTTCTTTGTCATGCCTTCCATCCAATATTTTCCATAATGTTTCTGTTATATTCTTTCTGATATGCATTGTATCAAAAAAATGCACAATTTGTAGCTCCTCATAGTAGGGAAACCTACTAAATTGTCCGGGATAACTTTTCAGTCCCTGTGGAAGCCGACCATTAATGCCTTGACGACCTTCATGAAGCATATAAGTTAAACAAATTAACAATGACAATCATTGTCAATTACATCATGAGTAAACACAACACAATATAAAAATATAAATTCAAAAACATATTATATATGATAGATAAACAATTTGATCCGATGTATAACTTTGATCTAATTAATTCTATTACATTCCAACTTCCATAGGCAAGGTGTCATTCTTCGTGGTTTTGATGTAGTCTCCTCTTTCCCATTGAAAAGATGTTTTTTAGTAGTTCGATACTTATGATTTCTATGGAGGAAGTGCCTATACTCATCAAACACCCGCTTTCCTAAACTTGTTGAATGACGAGATTTCATCTTGGGACCACAAATTGGACATGCAAATTTTCCCTTTGTTTGAAGACCTGCAAGATCATATATAATTGGATTAAATATGTCAATTTTTATAATTATATATAATGAATAGATTATTTTAAAAATATTCATGATATCTACTTCATCAAATTAAATATTGTTAAAGTGCAATCGAACGTTATAACATACCACAAAAATGTGTTAGCCCTGGGGCATCATGAATTGTCCATATAAGCATTACATGGAATTGAAATTTTTTTTGTCCTATTGGTCTGGAGACGTCATACATGTAGTGACACCATTCCATAACTTTAGTAACTCGTCGATAAGAGGCTCAATATATACATTCATATTTTTAACTTGGTACTTACCTAGTTGAATGAACATAAACATTACATAATTATTATAACCATTTTACTGCAATATATATAAATTAATGTACATAACTATTGAATGAAAAAAATATAAATCATTATGCAACAAATAAGACAAATGAGATGCTACTACATTAAAGAAAATTGATGTAAACAAATACCTAGAACAATCATTGACAACAATATGTGCTCCCTCTTTATTGACATCCACGGAGGAATGTTATTGTTGATAACAAAAATAGGCCACACTGAGTAAATAGATCTCAGCTCTCCAAATGGATTGACACCATCCGCTCCTAATGAAAGCCTAAGATTAAGAGGTTCTTCTTTAAAGTGTGGCCATTTTTCCTCCATGTCCCTAAATGCAGAACCATCCGCAGGCATTCGAAGAATGTCATCTCCACTTCTATTATGTGCATGGTAATCCATCAATTGTGCTAAGCTTTTGCACCTAAATAATCGTTGCATATGTGGAATAATGGGAATATAACAAAGAACCTTGCAAGGCACCTTTTTTTTTACTTGATCTGTTCGATATCTACTGATATGACATTCTAAGCATTCTGTTGCAAATTCTTGTTGTTTATGATATATAATATGATCATTGGGACATGCATCTATTGCTTGATACTCCATTCCAATATCTCTCATAATGGAAGATAAATCTCGGTATGAGCGAGGTAAAATATTTGATGGTGGTAACAAAATTCACCAATCAATCTACAAAAAAAAATAATTTGTTCATATAAAGAATATTAACGATACATATTTCATCCTTTACTTACTAGTGATGAACTAACAACAATTAAAATAGATGAAAAAAGATGACATATATGACATACCTTAACATCTGTGTGATTGCTATGTTTGATAAGCCATTCATAACCTTCAAGTTCAACAACAACAATACAACAGAGAGAAGAGTTGTTTCAGAGCCTTCATAAAGGGGCTCGTATGCCTTGTCAAATACAAGTAAATCATGAACATCATCAAAGTCATTTTGATCATCATGATCAGCTCTGCCACTAAATGTGGCATGGATCAATGTATTCATACCATCATCTTCAACTGTGTTTTTCTGGCGCATGATCATCTTCTTCCATAGGATCATTAACTTCATCTTCGATATTCATAGCTCCATGTTCGTCCGCTTGCAAAACCACATTCTTCGGGCCGTGATAATCCATATCATCTGCCCTAGGGCACCATCTTTATAATAATGATAGACACAAATAAACCATGATCATGATCAAGTGATTATATATATATATAATGTTAAAACAATATAAATATTTACAAATTCAATCAATATAAACACATATAATGAACAACTTACCAATGGATGATAATCATGCCCCCCTTCAACGTGACCATGCTGCCTACAATGTTTCTCAGCTGTTGTGATTAAAATTCGTCTCATCTTTAAGCCCTTGCAATTATTGCAAGGACAATAACATTTCCAATCACCATTTCTTTTCAATCTAGCCCACAATCTATCAAGTGTCTCTTCATTTTGTTCCGGACTAATATTATCTGACATGATTTTCCTTTACCAAGCTCGACTATTTAGATCTTCAAATAATATCAAACTCACACTCCAATAATTTTTATTCATAGATAGGTAACATAATCTAATAATTCTTATATTTTACACCAAAAAAAATTGGCATGCAACCACCCCTGCAAAAGAGAAGATAGTCTGAAGTTAATGACCCCAAAAAAACTTTACAATGCTAATTCAAAAACTTATTAAATTATGATTTTACTATGATTTCCAACATTAAGACTCCTAAAATCAGAATATTGAACTTGATCACAAAACTCTACAACAATGGAGGTAGCGAGCTAGTAAGAGCAAGTGACCCATTCCTAAGGAGCAACGAGTCAGAATCATCAATGCTAATGTCAATATGGATTTATCCTTTTAGTTAAAGATGCAATGTGTCACTTCTTATGACGAGCTTATCCCTAGGGCCCTCAACATTGAGAGAGCCCTAATAAAAAACAACAGAAGCATTGGTAAGAGCATGATTAGGGTACAAACCCTAGGCCTCCATAGAAACATAAACAATAACTATAGCGGATTAGTGAGGTTGCAATAAGAAAGATTGAGACATTGTAGGAAATAACAAAATCTTGCAATCTAAAGATTGTAGCCAATAACAAGCACACTAATGTAGCTTAGTGACATTTGTAAATGCAATCTATGTAAGAAGAATGACAAACATTTTGAGATGTGACAGTCAAAAATAGGCTAAGCAGTGATAAAGATAAAAAGCTCAAACCTTGCATAGTAAAGTGGAGATTTTAACAGTGAGTTTCCTTACCCCCTTTTCAAATACTTTTGGTAGTGTTAGACAAGGCAAATGCAATCAGGGAATGACTGTCCAAATGAAGTAACAGTGGTAATCATAGGTTCAATGTTTCTTCTTAGCCATTAATGTATAATGGAGGTAATGGATTGCATGTTTGAGCAGTGTTTTGAGACTCATCAAAGATGGGAAAATAGTGAATAATACCTTGTGGACTGTGAAGTAGTGTCAATAAGGTTGAAGGATCTTAAGAACTACAATACCATGAAACAATGAGTCCCCTGTAGTAAGTAGGCAGTCTATAGGGCATAGTTTGATTTTATAGAAGATGCTCATGAAAGGAATCTTCAAGTGATAGTGAGTGAGCTGTTTGAGATTGCAGCTGAGGGTGCAATACCCAGTCTTAAAGGAAGTTAGCAAAGCAGTAAATGTGCAAGAAAATTGAATCATACACAACAAACAATTCACAATGTTATCTTCCATAATGCCTTGAGTTTGAAGACAAAAATCTCATTGTATCTTCATGATGAAAGTGGTGACTTAATGGTCAATCATGGCAACCATGATTTTAAAACATGTTATTGTGCTTATGGAGGCAACATTTTAAGCAAGGTAGTGAGTGGTGGTTTGGAATAATGGTAGGTATGAAGGACTTGCTTTATATGCATACTATGCAGTCTAGCTTAAGACAGTGTTCTTAGAAGAGATTGAAGGTGGATTATGGAACTCAAGGGTTACCATGAAAAGGATTAAAGCAAAGACTGAGATCTATTTAAAAGCCAAGGTCATGAAGATATTAAAGATGTCACATGCAAAAACCTAGTAGCCGGAGTAATGAATACAGTGCCAAAGAGGATAGTGTGTTGGGGAAGATTTAGGAGATCTCCACATTATTAATTATAGGGAAATACATCATTTATTTATTTTTTTAATTAAAAGAAATCATTCTAAACCCTATATAGGATACATTGATACTTCAAAAGCCTCTGAAGGAATTTGAGATTATGCAAATATATGTCAAGTAACATTCATAAGGTTTAGAAAATCTTGATCACTCTCTAGAATAGCCCATTAAACATGGGTTGTGCTTGAATGCACTACATAATTGATATAACACAACCACTCTGCATATCAACCAGAGTTATAGGCTCTTTATTGTAGCAAGAGGTAATCACTCTTCGGTCATGCTATAATTACATCCTAATTGTTAAACTTGAGACAACCTGAATGCACCCAATGATGATTGACACCTACATTATACAACCTAAATTAACTACATTATATGAGTGCCTCCATTTCTATCACAACATAGCCACATTAAACTTGGGTCACACATGTAATTGTTATAGCACAACTGTGCCACATGACCAATACAGTTATGGATCACATAATTACAGTCACAAGAATCTATTCCTTGGTTGTGATCTAATGGTGATTCCACACAACAAAATTTGGACATGAAATTCTCAAAACCCTTAACCTCTAAAAATGAAATCTGATGAGATGTTGCTTTAAAATATGATTTTCAAACCTAGAACTACAAATTTGACTTCACAACTGAATTCTGCAAAAAGACTATGACTACCCTCAACCTGGCGATAACTTCTTGAATTTTTTCTAATTTTTCCCAAGAAAATCGTCCTTAGTTCTCCACAAACTATCTCAAGTAGAGCAAAACATTGTCGCAATAAATCAGGCACGAACTCACTTTTCTTTATGTCGGCCATAATTTGATTTTTTTTAATTTTTCATATTTGTCAAAAATTCGATGAAAATAATAGCCAACATTTCGACGAACCCCAGGTTTGTCAAAATTTCGACGAACGTCAGGGATAAACTTTCAAAAAATTGGAAATTACACATCAAATTTTACAATCACCTGATGAACATCGAATTTTACATATTTCGTCAGACAGTTTCGTCATATTTTGCAGTCAAATGTATTAGTGCATCTTGCTTTTCTGCCCAGTCTCTCGTGCATACATAATGTATTTCATGTTTTAGTACTTAGACCATATTACCCTAATATATCTCGCATCCTCAATTGGAATGCATTACAGGTAGAGGACAAATAGTTGGATTTGGAGCCCATAGGCATCACTCAACACAGGAGACTCACACTCAAGGGATGAGACATATAGTAGGTTAGGGTCCAGTGGGATCCAAATGATGAGTCTTCGGGTACCTAGGAGGATGCTTCGAGGATGAGAGAGCTTTATCCGTATCTATTTACAGGCTTCTAGGAGTAAGCCTAGTCCTAGGGGGAGGATGTGATGCCCCCTCAGTTTGCTTATATTTGGATAAATTCTTAGATTTAATCTAGACTTTATGATGTTTTGCTTGACCCTATGTTAATGTTTGATAAACATTACGACTTTTTTGGATATTATTCAGACATGGTGATATTTTGATGAGTAGTTAATGATATTCTTTGATAACATTATGACATTTAGCTTAGTGATAATGATGGTATGGTGATATTTGATGTTTCTTATTTATATCATGTTAGCAGGTTAGCTGATTGCTTATTTGAGTATCATGGATATGATGATGTTATGTAATGTTAGATGTATTCATTTCATGTTCTCATATTAGTTGTTATGTGTGAGTGATAGGGAACAGTGTCACATCACTCGCTTGTGAGTTCCCTATGACTTTGTGATTTCCCCATCATGGTGTGACTGGTTATTTCTTTATGCTCTTGTTTGACCCATTGTTTTTCTACAGGCTACAAGTACGGGGCATCGACTCCACCTGATTATTAGGTCTGAGAGTTCCAGAGCCCAATGGAGTTGTTGTTCAGAGGTTACACTAGGTCCCCCACTTCGAGCCATCATCCTCGTCAAGGACGCATTCCCAATGTTATGTTTCATTTATGAGGTATGTTAGTATCTTTTTGTCTTCATGTAGTTGTCTTACTTCATTTTGCTTTTGGTCGATATCATTGATTGTTCCATCTTGAGTCATACTTATGACTTATGCTTTATTTGATTAATCCTTAACTTAAATTGTCATTTAATTAAAATTCAAATTGTTAAATTTTGGGTTTTGGATAATGAAAATAAAAGCCATATTAAAATTAGAAGAATTAAATTGAAAACATAAATGAAAATTAATTTTAATAAATTTAGATTTATTGTTCAAATAAGAATATTTAAATGATATATATATATATATATTATTACTACATTTGCTCAAACAAACTTTATATGTAATTTGAATTAAAAAATTAATAAATAAATGGCATATTGTGTGCAAAGTTAAATTGAAAGGAAAAATTAAACAAGAAGTTGAAAAGGAAGGAAATTTTGAATTAGTGGAGGAATAAAACAGTTACGAAAATTAAATAAGAGGAAGTGGAGTTAACTGCACAAGGGCAATTGGCCTTTTATTTCTCACAGAGGAAAATTGGTTCTAGTTTTTTTGGGTGTTTGCCATGAAAAGCTTTGTGCTTGGGGTTTTTGGTATTTTTACTAAGATCGTTTTTGCAGAGGTTTTGAGCAAAGAGTTGAAATAGTGGTTGAAGAGTGGAAATTGGTCTAGAAATGGAAACTTCAGCTAGCATCTTTTCAGCTTAGCCATCTGAATAATCCAGGTTCTTTTCTGGAAAGATTCCTTCCTCTATTTTCTTTTGAAATAGATAATTAATCTTGAAAGCCATTTTTTTTCGTACTTCCTAGTTGCCTTCAATCTTCATAAAGATTCTTGTTCAATCGATAGTTCCCTATTGCATTACTCTGAGTTTTAACTTTCTAGTGCCTTGCTATCTCAGTAAAAAAGATCACTAATTTTAGTTGATTTGCATTTAATTTTTTTTTTTTACTTCTGGAATTTATTTGCTTTGATAAATCGTTCAAGGTCTAATTTCTATTTTCCAAAAGAAAAGCTTTATAATCAAATTCTTTAATACTTAAACCTACGTATAAGGATAATGTAGATACATGGGTTTGTTTAGTACTGATTTAGTTTGAAACATTTTAAGGGGATACCCTTGTTTCATTTATTCCTTTGATTTTTATTTGGTCCAAATTACCCTGCAAGCCACGGTCTTAGTTTCCTTATTATCTAAAGATCTTTATTTGAAGGGACTCTAACTATAGAGAATATCATCTTGTTACTTCCAGATTTCTCCTTATTCTTAGTTTTTAGGATTAGAAAAGAATAAGCAAAAAACACATAATAATGAACACTTGAACAATAGAAAACAAAATTTATCCTTGAAAAACCCTCCTTGAGGGAGAAAAACCCAACCAAAATTATCTCTCTTATATATTAGAATTGAGAAGCAATAAACTTTACAATATGGCCAAACACAAGGCTGATATGATGTAATAACAATGACACCACACATGATGCAAATACACAGCCAATGAAGGATATTGAACTTCTTCTCAAGTTGATCTCCTAAACAATATATCAATCTGCTATATGAATTGAACTCCTATTGATATGTAAACACCCTTGAAAATAATATATTGATAAATAAGGAGCAACACCTCATATATATACATGAAGATAAGGCATCTCTCAAATAGGATGACTCTTCACCAGAAGTCGGCTTCTTGCAAAAAGTGGAGATTATTTTTTTTAGTCGGCTACACAAACTATAAATTATTGTTTGGATGTTCCTCTTCATTGATGTCAGCTCCAAATAAATAAATAGCCATGAATACATTTATTTATTTGCTTATTAAGTTGATGGAAGGATGAAGCCCAACGCTATATCATCAACACTTTGTCTTAGCTAGAGCGAAATCCTTCCAGATATCCAATGTCATGGAGTCTCTCAACATGATACCTACAATGGCTACACCCATTTGTGGAAAGGATCTCATCACAAAGTCACTCAACGTGATATCGTCATGGAGTCTCTCAACATGACATCCACCATGGCTATTCCCATGTGTGGAAAGAAACATGTGCACAAGTTCCCATCACAAAGTCACTCAATGTGATGTCGTCATGGAGTCTCTCAACATGACATCCACCATGACTACTCCCATGTATGGATAAACACAAGCACAAGGGATTCATCACAGCATCTCTCAATGTGGTGTTGTCATGGATTCTCTCAACATGACATCCACCATGGCTACTCCCAGAGGGTGGAAAGAACCACATCTCCATCTCAGAGATGGACAAGGGCTTTCACCTCAAATTTATTTGCCTCAGAGAAAAAATGCATGAACAAGGGCTTTCATCTCAAATTTCTCCGTCTTAGAGAAAGATGCATTAACAAGGGCTTTCACCTCAAATTTCTTCATCTTAGAGAAAGATGCATTAACAAGGGCTTTCACCTCAAATTTCTCCATCTTAGAGAAAGATGCATTAACAAGGGCTTTCACCTCAAATTTCTCCATCTCAAAGAAAGATGAATTAACACAAATATTCTTGATGTTGTAACTCCCTCTGAAGCTCCAAGTACTTGCATCAACCTTCTGACCTCCTCGTCCAAGATTGCCTGCAAAGCTTTCCTTGGAGGAATGGTTTCCAGTGCACACCTTTGGTACTGCTAAGAGTTCAGGATTGTCCTTCTTGACCTTATCCTAGATCACTCTATTTTGAATAGGTTTACAGAGCTACCAATGTTAAATCTAGATTGACTATCTTGTGCAATTCTATTCTCTATAATTGAAGAGGTCTTCCAAGGAATTTAGCACTTGGCCTTGCAACACTACAACCTTCAATTCTTCTCAATGCGTCACATAACTCCCTCTTAATCCTCACCTTAGAAATTTAAAAGAAATCCCCTGGAAGTGAACTCCCTTTGAAGTTGATATCAACCTCCTAACCTCCTCGTCCAAGGTTTCCTCTATTGGTTTTTCAGACTTCCTTTGAATGTTAAAAGTCTTCCTCTTCGAAGAAACCGATCGTAGTGACAATCTAAATAGGTTCTTCCTCTTCGAGAGATGTCTCCAGCTACCAACTCAGTCCCATGGCTACAAGCTATGACTCCATGCTTGATCATTTCTCCAGTCATAATGAATTCCTCACAAGATGCCTCAAGCTCTTCCTCTCTATAATTCCTTAAGTAATCTTAGATAATTAATTCATCATTCATTTCCTTCTTGATCTAGCCTGCATTTTAAAGAGATTAATAACAGTTCATGAAAGTCAAACTACATATGAAGCATATGACAAATATCATTAGATAGATTAATTAAAGATATAATAGAACTTATCTTTGTTGATTTTGATATGACTTTCTTTCAGCTTTACTCAATTTTTTTTGCTCTAGGAAATGCAATCCCAACACAACACAAAAACAATATGCTCAACTCAAATTTCTCAAACACATTATGCAACCAGCATAGTCAATATAGAACCAGGCCTCTCAAGGCACCATCATAGTGCATGCACATAGAGAATGATATCGATGTGACCAACCAAGCACAATCGAGATTGTAGTTCTCCTTTCATTTCTAAGTCACACTCAAAAATCTTCACAACTAGCATGTGAAATAACTCCCAATGAGTGAATGGTATCATAAATAGATTTTATGTCAGCAATCACCACTCAAAAAGAAACCTTGACCTCAACTAATCACACAATCCAAATAATCGATGTCAGATTTGCACAACTCAACAAACTAAATTTCAGCCCAGAAAGGTGATTTCAAAGATACAAACAAAGAATACTTATCTCTTTATATTGGTCTATTCTACAAATGCATTCAAGCACTTGTCTTACAATTTATTCTCAACTTAGTTGATAAAGCCATGTATGATTCACAAGAATCCAAATGATATCCATTTCCTACAATCGAATCCTTTACATCTCTTATGTAATGACCTTTATACCTAATTCCAATAGATGTATTATGCTACTTCCATGTCATTTATAGGACCATCAACAAAACTTGATAGCTAGACTTTATGTAGCAGTCAACATATAAGAGTGACTTCAAATAATCTGATGAAGCCTGAGGCATATTCATAGGCTCATGACAAACAATAATGCCTTCCTTAATGGTCGATACTAATAATCATACATACAACTTTAATAAATCATAAAACCATAAAAAATGATGACCATAATAATCACAATTTGCACATGCTAGGTAGTAATAGGAATGTAAAGAAAAAATCTTCAGCTCTCCAACAACGGGGTGAACATTGTATGTGTAAGACATTCATGATTGAGGGTGCTTTTCTGAGCATTATCCCACATGAGTTTCCAATGGTCTCATCAAGCCTATGATCTAGACGTGAATGTGACAGTTGTCCACATATGTTATGAATGTGGGGGCTCCCGCGATATGGAGTCAATGCACCTAATTGATAAGTGATATTCGGTGCCCTTTATAGTGGATCCTCCTTCTGATGCCTCCAAATGATTCTCTTGAATTTTTTGCACTAAAAGCCTCAATAGATACGATGGCTAAATAAATCCTCCATAAGAATTCCACAACTTTCAAGCAACTCTCAATTCTTTCATCGAATTTCATGCAATGGAGAAAATTTGATATTATTTGCTTGGTGTCTAAGGTTTATTTCTGGCTTATTTCCCATCTTTTCTATAATTCCTAACACTCTCCATATCACATATTCAACATGCTAGAAGTTATGATCTATATAGGATCTAGACTATTTGCAGAATTGAAATGCTTAACTTTTACAAAGATTTATCCA
Source organism: Sequoia sempervirens (assembly GCA_007258455.2). Lineage (NCBI taxonomy): Eukaryota > Viridiplantae > Streptophyta > Pinopsida > Cupressales > Cupressaceae > Sequoia > Sequoia sempervirens. The sequence goes on along the minus strand of VDFB02034160.1, from coordinate 168,125 downwards.
AGTTAATTAGAACAAAATTAACTCATGGAAATAATTACAATAATTAAAATGACAAGGTGATAACAACAGAATGAAAGAAAGTGAGAGAAAGAAAGAGAGAGATGCAAACAGAGTTTGATTACGGAGTTCACCACAAACATGACTACGTCTCTGGGTCGGCTCCAATAGAGAATGACCGATCTGATTAATCTCTGAAATTCAGTTACAAATGCACCAAGACCATTCCTTCGAGCACTTCGGCAGCATAACAAAACTCTGACGTACAAGAATGGCTCAAAGATCTCCTTTCTTCGTATCATCCGACACCTGTTTCTCTCAACTTAAAAAATTTGAGTTTCACATCAAAATCACTTCACTCAACTCTCACCCTTACATCCCTTTTATACAAAAAAATTCACCCAATATGGTATAAAACCATATGATTTACATAATCTCCCAATTTTGCATATAAATCTTTAAAAATATTTTAGCCCTTGTTATTCTTTGTTCGGGCTTTACAAATTTTGAGAAGGTTTTTATTTGGTTAATCCTTAAGAGGATTATTTGTTAATATTTTGAAGGGATTTGGTTTAAATTTGAGGCATTCGGTCTTTAAACAGTTAACACAACAAACCGATGCAAAATTGATATCAAATCCGTCGAATGCCTCAATGGTAGTTAAGATTTTGGGTCGGCCGGCCGGTGTGGGTTCAACCCCCGTCGGCCACACATTTCCCAAAAATCCACCTCGTAACTCAACAAAATAAACCAACGCCCATCCATAGCAAAGCGGACTATGTCTGGTGCAATGGCCGCATGGATTTCTCACAACTCTGAGGTGGGGAGTTCAAATCTCTTCCACCACACATTTTTACCAAACATCATAACAATTCTTTCAACTGTCCTCAGGAGAGAGGAGTGATGATGCAGCCGACGCCACGTGTTGCACTAGGAGGGTGCCACGTGGTGAGCTCCTGTTGGCTGAAACTTCTGACGTGTATGCTGACGCGTGTGCCGATGTGTCGCTGACATGGATGATGACTGATCAATGACGAAGCCAATGACGTGTCTGTTGACTCACATACCAACTGTACGCTGACTGGTGTACGGATGCCACATGTCAACCTCTCATTGGGTTCGTATGAAGATGATAGAGATGCCACATGTCAGATTCCCAGTGGTCCACCTCACTGTCCATATAGTACGGAATGGTGATGTCAGCATTCCGTACAGTCAAAAGTCAACATTCTTTGCACGAACTTTGACTACTGATAAGTTAAGCATACGATGTCGGATTTCGAAGAAATGAACGCCATTAGAATCATCTCGACGATCTCTTTGCAATGACACTGGTTCCATCAATTTTTGAGATGATCATTTTTTCCACCTTCTGGACGCCCTCTAATACCAGTTTGACCCAAGGTTTGACTGGCCATAACTTGTGCAAACGGACTCCTTTTTGCTCTGTTCGAGTTGCGTTGGAATCAGGACATTGAGCTCTTTCTAATGGTGTAGATTCTAGAGAGAATGAAGAAACTTCAGTTTTCACTAAAAAATATCCACTAGATCAGGCGTCCCCACTGAAGACCTTTTGGACCTCCAAAAGTGACATTTAATCTAACATTAAGTGAGGACTTGGCCTCCCCACTTGTCTTATATCCTCTGTACATCTTAATACCTGGCTCACAAGCACAATGAAGACTGCAACAACATTGTTGAACATAAACATTATTCTATCACTTCCACAAGCTTCTACATTGACTGTCGTAGCCACTAACCAACAAAAATTGACTAGCATCAAGCTAAACAATAATGCAAAAATGAAAGAGAATAAATCAACAAGATATCGATCCTTTACAACAGGAACATTTTTACCCAAGGAACCATCAATGCTTTCAAGCATCATTCCCTCATGCTGTATTGCAGGTGCATCCTGCAACATCTAACCTAGGTTAGCTACTCCAAGTTCAAGTTTAGAACCACCTGTACTGACAGACATAAGAGTTAACTCTTTACTTGCATTAATTACCCTCTTTAACTACCCTATGTTTGCAAAAGAATGATCAGTCTTAATCCTGTGAGAATGTACAATATATTGAATGCCATCTTTAAACAAGTGATAATGATTCTTTTCCCTGTAGAAAATAGCTTTTCTGTCATAAAGATAAGGGCTACCAAGCACTATTCCATAGATATCCAATGGAACTACATCAAACTGTACTTCATCCACAAACTTACTAGTGATTGTGAATCTTAAGGTGCATTGTCTTGTTACTTGCAACTTATCATTTTCACAAATCCAGCCTAGTGGATAAGGTTTCCTATGTTGTGTAGTTTTTAATCCCAAGTTTCTTACAACACTTTTAGAAATTAAGTTAACTTGAGAACCACTATCTATGAGTGCATCAATTTTACTATTCTTAGCAACAACCCTTAAATGAAACAACTCATTCCTTTTCTTATCTTTAGAGAAATCATTAACTGTAGAAGTAGAAGCACAACTAGCAAACAAAACACCAGAAATAGGAGCTTTACCTTTTAGATCCATAGCTGTTATTTTAGTCTCATCATCTGAATCTAAACCAAGATCCATAACAACATTTGCGGCTTTCTCCTTACCTTTCTGTTTCTGATTACGTTTTTGAGCCCACTTAGGCTTCAATTCGAGATGCAACTTCCAACAATGTTCTTCATCATGACCCTTCCTGTCACAATGAGAGCAAGAAAGTTTCTCATCCTTCTTAATTGTAGCTATCTTCTTTCCTTTCCCTATCTCTGCAACCTTAGAATATTTCTTTACATCATTATCAAACTTATCAATAAAAGATCCTTTTCCCCTTGACTCTAAATGTGTAGCTTGAACAGACACTTCGTCCAAATTACAAGGGTTCAATACCAAAATAGAATGCCTAAGGTAGGAATGCAGAACTCCTATGTACTTCAACAAAGTGTCCTAGGTGTACAAAGGAACATTCAAATCAATAGCCTATTTCCTAAACTCATGGGTGTAATCCTGAACAGACTGACCTTTCCCTTGCCTAAAAGTTTGCCAGTTCATCATTAACTACTGCATATGGCCTAAGGGATAGAATTTCCTTTTAAGAGCATTAATAAATTATGTCCAAGTTAAACTGACTCTACCATGTTGTGAAACTTATGCCTTAGACTTACTCTCCCACCAGGTTAAAGTTGTACCTCCTAAACGAAGAGTAGCTAATTGGATCCTATCAACATCATCTAATAGGTTCTGGACTCTACAGTAGACTTCTATTTGTTGAATCCAATCATCCAATTTTTCAACATTAAGTTCACCACAATACTTTGGTAAATCAAATTTTACATCCAATTTAATTTGAGGCTTATGCCCACTCTTGAAAGGATTAAAAGAAGTAGAATGAGGAGAAGATGGAGAAGAGGGAGGAGAAGAAGAAAAGGGGTGATCTGGTTGCTTTCCACCATCTCCATGTTGTTTCTCTTTCTTGTCTTTGTGATCTTCTTGCTTCGACGAACCTCCTTCATGTTCCTTTCGTTCTTGTCTCTCCTGAAAAAGAATGTCCACCTTAGCCTTCATCTTGAGGAATGCTCTTTGAAATTCCTGCTCACTGATTTCTTCAAGAACCTCCATCCTAGACAAGGACATCTTCGGAAAGGTTCTTCGCTTCCCGATCTCAGGATCAAAGTCTTCGAGCTTGCCTTTGCCCTTTTGAATCCTGGATCTTGTTAGCATTCAAGAAAACAACTGCAATAATAGTCAACTGAGCTCTAATACCAACTTGATCTGTATAGGATCTAGACTATTTGCAGAATTGAAATGTTTAACTTTTACAAAGAGTTATCCAAGTTAATTAGAACAAAATTAACTCATGGAAATAATTACAATAATTAAAATGACAAGGTGATAACAACAGAATGAAAGAAAGTGAGAGAAAGAAAGAGAGAGATGCAAACAGAGTTTGATTACGGAGTTTGCCACAAATGTGACTACGTCTCTGGGTCGGCTCCAAAAGAGATGACCGATCCGATTAATCTCCAAAATTCAATTACAAATGCACCAAGACCATTCCTTCGAGCACTTCGGCAGCATAACAAAACTCTGACGTACAAGAATGGCTCAAAGATCTCCTTTCTTCGTATCACCCGACACCTGTTTCTCTCAACTTAAAAAATCTGAGTTTCACATCAAAATCACTTCACTCAACTCTCACCCTTACATCCCTTTTGTACAAAAAAATTCACCCAATATGGTATAAAACCATATGATTTACATAATCTCCCAATTTTGCATATAAATCTTTAAAAATATTTTAGCCCTTGTTATTCTTTGTTCAGGCTTTACAAATTTTGAGAAGGTTTTTATTTGGTTAATCCTTAAGAGGATTATTTGTTAATATTTTGAAGGGATTTGGTTTAAATTTGAGGCATTCGTTCTTTAAACAGTTAACAAAACAAACCGATGCAAGATTGATATCAAATTTGTCGAATGCCTCAATGGTAGTTAAGATTTTGGGTCGGTCGGCCGGTGTAGGTTCAACCCCCACCAGCCACACATTTCCCAAAAATCCACCTCGTAACTCAACAAAATAAACTGACGCCCATCCATAGCAAAGCGGACTGTGTCTGGTGCAATGGCCGCATGGATTTCTTGCAACTCTAAGGTGGGGAGTTCAAACCTCTTCCACCACACATTTTTACCAAACATCATAACAATTCTTTCAACTATCTGCGGGAGAGAGGAGTGACGATGCAGCCAACGCCATGTGCCGCACCAGGAGGGTGCCACATGGTGAGCTCCTATTGGCCGAAACTTCTGACATGTATGCTAATGTGTGTGCCGATGTGTCGCTGACATGGATGATGACTAGCCGATGACGAAGCCGATGACGTGTTTGCTGACTCACATACCTACTGTATGCTAACTAGTGTACGGATGCCATGTGTCAACCTCTCATTGGGTCCGTACGAAGATGACAGAGATGCCACATGTCAGATTCCCAGTGGTCCACCTCACTGTCTGTACAGTACGGAATGGTGACGTCAGCATTCCGTATGGTCAAAAGTCAACATTCTTTGAATGAACTTTGACTGCTAATAAGTTGAGCATACGATGTTGGATTTCGATGAAATGAACACTATTAGAATCATCTCGACGAGCTCTTTGCGATGACGCTGGTTTCATCAATTTTTGAGATGATCATTTTTTCTGCCTTTTGGATGCGCTCTGATACCAGTTTGACTGGCCATAACTTGTGCAAACGGACTCCTTTTTGCTCTGTTCGAGTTGCGTTGGAATCAGGACGTTGAGCTCTTTCTAATGGTGTAGATTCTAGAGAGAATGAAGAAACTTCAATTTTCACTAAAAAATATCCACTCACCAAGAGTAACAATAGGTAAAGAATGATTGAGAATGGTATTAGACAAACATACTAATGTCATTCCTTGCCAATACACATTCGTGGTCACCACAATCTGATGGATGACTTGTTTCCTAAATACCATTGTCTTCTAATACATTTCTTCTATTTCATCAGCTACCTAAATATATGTGTTTATTTCTTCAACCACATCCCAATAAGAATCTTTACGGCAGTTACCAGTGACTTGACAGGACTTTGTTTGCAATAGTCCTGACTATAAATTTGCCACTTCAAAAAGAAACCTATTCCTATAGGCTCAATATGTAACACAAATGCTTAACATAAGCCTGAGTCCTTGCAATCAACAACGGTTTCCTTCTGGAGTGAAATTAGACATCAAACACGACAATGGATAGAGAGGGAGTCAGTATATATAATCTGTTGTCTTCAATACTAGCCAACCATTCACCGTAGACACCAACCAATGTCAAATCCTCTAACTCACCACGCAGCTTCTAAGAACTTGCTTCTTGATGCAGTGACTTAATGAATACAAACTGACTCTTCCAGACTAAGAGAATGTAGAGGAGAATATTGTTTCCAAATCAACTATCCTTCATTCTTAATTTGACTTGTTTCTTTTGGAATGCATTCTGCCATACCTACTCAGATATTTTCTAAACCTACTCTAATACCATGTTAGTTTTTAGGATAAAAAAAGAATAAGCAGAAAACACAAAATAATGAACAACACATGAACAATAGAACACAAAATTTATCCTGGGAAAACCCTCCTCGAGGGAGAAAAACCCAGCCAAAATTATCTCTCTTATATATTAGAATTGATCAGCAATAAACTTTACAATATGGCCAAACACAAGGCCGATATTCAATGTAATAACAATAGCACCACACATGATGCAAATACACAACCAATGAAGGATATTGAACTGCCTCTCAAGTTGATCTCTTGAACAATATATCAAGCTGCTATATGAATTGAACTCCTACTGATATGCAAACACCCTTGAAAATAATAAATCAATAAATAAGGAGCAACACCTCATATATATACATGAAGATAAGGCATCTCTCAAATAGGATGACTCTTCACTAGAAGTTGGCCTCTTACAAAAAGTGGAGATTATTTTATTTAGTCGGCTACATAAAATATAAATTATTGTTTGGATGTGCCTCTTCATTGATGTCGCTCCAAATAAATAAATAGCCACGGCTACATTTATTTATTTGCTTATTAAGTTGATGGAAGGATGAAGCCCGATGCTATATCATCAACACTTATATCTCTTTCAAAAGTATGTGTACCATCATGATATTGGCCACGCCATATAACCAGCATACTGTTGTTTCTTTTCCCTACCTCATCACTGGAAGATGTACTATTTATCCTGCTTAGGCTGACCAAAATCTAATCTATCTTTTAGCTCACAGAACTATTATGCATTAAACGAAACTAAAATTTATTGCTCCATAATTCCACGCCAGTTACCTTGTATAGCTTACCTTAAATGAGATGATTTTGATTGACCGTGGGTTTCAATCTTTTGAAATTAAATATTCAGTAATTGTCTAAGGATTAGCCTGTATATTAGGGTTCGTCTCCATATCTTTTGGCTACGTGGATTTTATCTAATCATGGTTGTCTATATCATAAACTTACCATGTATTGTATGTTTTTGTTTACTCCAGCTCAATACAGAGTGTGTTATGATTGCTTTGTAATATATATTTTGCGCCTTATCATGTGAATCGATCTTTAACAATCAGATTTCTATAAACCGATGTGAGCCCTCTTGTGAGTCTTTGTCAAATATTTTTCTCTCTTCGTTATCTAGAATCTACCTATAGTCATACCCATTTAATTGTGATGCATGTCATTGTGTTTGGTAGTGTTTGGTAGTGTGAATGCGCTTGAATGGGTGAATGGCCGCCATTCATACTAGTGATTAATCTAATTCTTAATTTAGTTCCTTCAATCAAAAGTCACAAATTTAGACTAGAAAATAAATGAAGACTAAACTAAAAATTCGAAAAGGTGGGTATCTGAAAATGCTTGTTGTTATCAATAATTGTATAAGTCTATAAAGAAGTGTCGTAAACCAAGCCTAGCCATGGTCTTGAAGTTTGTATTTCTAATATATTTTGTGTTTCAAAATAAAAGCACTATTAGTTGCAATCAAGGAATATGCGAAAATTGGTTTGAGTGTAAATTCAGTGATGTAAACCTATAAACAAGTTTTTATTGACAGAAATATATATATGTGTGTGTGGGTGTAAGTATATAAGTATAAATAAATTTTAATTTTGTTTTTGTTAGATGAAATGCTAGATATTCATCAAAATTATATATAGATTCATATGTATATATTTATACATGAACATGTGTGTACATAGGTATATATATATATATATATATATATATATATATATATATATATATATATATATATATATATCTACATGAATATGTGTGCATACGTATGGATTTCAAAATATATATAAGTCTTAAGAATATTTATAGCCTCATGGCTAAAACTTAGGTGGAAATAGAAAACTAGCCTATTTAGACATGATTGAGTTATCTATATAATAGGTTAAGTGGGAAATTATTATTCTTGTGTTGAAAGGAGTTATCTTTAGTTGAATGATTGAATGCCATAAATTGTTTCCTTGTAATTCATTTCAAACCTAGTTTCTTATTATGTTCAGGTTATTGAGCTGAATTATGTGTTTGGCTATGTTGTGAAATAAACTGTGGAGTATGTTACATCTATGTAACTTGTGAATGAGATCTTGAGTCTACTAGAGGCTAGAATGTTATGTTCACGTGATGGAATAATTTGTTAACTTGTTATGGGGTGATTTTATCTTGGTTATGTTTATGATGGTTATTTTCTCTTGCACACCAAATTTTCCTTAGTTTTTGGTCTCATGGGACATGTAAGTAGGATGGGATAATGCCTCGCATTGTGATTCATTTGTGTTTTGTGTCATGCAGTGGCCTTTTTTCTATTTTTGTGGCTTTTCAGTGGTCAGTAGAGGGGTGGCTTCCCATGGGGGGCGGTGCACAAAAGGGCTCTTGGATAACCCATGTGGAAGTTTGTTAACAAGTGATACATTAAAATAAACTAGGGGGTATGGGTAGCTCAAACATTAAACAAGATAAGTATATACCTTGCTCAAGCTCAAGCACTCGTTTAGGCTTGAGGTGAGACAGGAAGGCCTGGAATGGCATAATCAACTACTTCATCTTTACAAGAGAAAGGTTACTTTTGCATAGTTGGCATGAGGGGACAAAGATCGGTAGAGGCTACTAGGATAACCCAAGATGGGGGCTGAGGCCTAGGAAGATCTACTTGGATAAATTATGTCTAACTATGTGATGACACTTCCCCTACGACAACCATGAGTACCCTTGCTTGTTGTTTTTCCTTGAGTATCTATGTGCCTCTGGTAGTATAGTTATTAATGTTATTGTTGTTGTTTGACTTGTGTTGTACGAGATATGTCAACCTTGTTATGTCTAGTCCTTGTCTATCAATTATGGTGGGGCCCCTTGTTACCTCCTAGCACAGGGGTGAACTTTTGGGTTCATGTGGTTGGGTGGAACATGTTACGTTCTCCATTAGGTTCCCTTTTCTTCATGATGTGGTGACATCATCTAATCCATGGTCTCTTGCATTGGGTCCACTCTTGGGAGTTTGATCATTGTACTTATAAATGTATTGTATCTATATCATGTATCATATGTTGAGCACTCCTCATTTATATCGAAGAAGTATTATTGTTCAAAATGTAACATTTGTAAAGTTGAATTGGTGTATCTCATGTATGTAAGGAATTATGTAATCAGTGATATTTTACTTGTTAATTGAAATGAAGGTAATCAGTTATTCTTTTATGTTTATAGAACGGATGTTTCTCATGGTTCATATGATCATTTGTGATGAGTAAATGTTATGCTTAATGATGATTAGTGTTCGGTTGTTAATAAGTTATTTGGTTTTGTAAATTTGGATAATGGAATTTAAGTAATGTAGTTGTGCACCCTAGAGGATGTAGGAAAATAATTAAGGTTATGTTCAATTTCATTCACGCAATCTTTGCATTTAAAAAAATTTATATTTTGTTTTTCATTGTTTAGGTTCTCCTCAAGGGTTCTCGACAGGGCGTTACAGATTTAAGGGCTTGGTACACTGATCAAAGGTAGTAAGTAGGCATGTTGTACACCTAAGATGTTAATGTAATGCTATTGTGTTATAAAATAATACTTTGGTGGTTTTTTATATATGCAAAAAATGTATTTGATTCTTGATCCTAGACTCTAAATATCTACTTAATATTTGCTACATAATAAAAATGAATTAAGTTTTGTCTTTCATATATTATCCTAATACATAATTCAAATATTTATGTACTTCAATCAAACTATAATAATTAAATTGAAAAACATCTCAAACCCAAAATAGTATTATATTCTACAATAATAAATAAATAAAATGAAAGTTTTTGAAAAGGAAAAAATAGATTTTACATGGACCTGAAACCACCAAGTTTAAACAAAAAAAGATAGAGAAAAATAAGTTCAAACAAACAGACAGCTGTCCCAAAAAGGAAACGACAGCACAAAGAGACAACAGGGTCCAAAAAAAGGACCGCCAAAAAACCCGAAACTAACAACAACACAATACTCCAATTTGTTCAACAACTCCTCGGCCTCATTTTCAACATCTTTCATATCCTATAACCCCTGCTTGAGGATTTGAGCCATATGTGAAGAAATTGGGATCTTCCTCTTAGTATTAGCCCAGGTGCGAGTCAAAATCCCTTCAACAGCAGTTCTGTCACAGCCTCTGTTCACATCCAAATCCACGACCAACTATCCCTTTTGATTTTTTTCGAGCTTTTCCACCATTGCATTGATGATAATAGTGTTATGCCTGGAAATTTTGAGATTATTCGCCACAGTGGCCCTAATATTTTGGCCTATCTTGGACATATCGCACTTGAGCCTATTCAATCTTTCCTCCTGCAAATGTTGTCTTTTCCTGGGTAAGGGGGTTTCCTGTCCCTCATTCTCATTACAATTCCAGCAAATCTTCTATTCCAAATCCATGACTCTGTTGCTGAGATCTCTATTACGGTCTTTCAACTCACAGACTTCCCTCTAGGTCCACTTGAGAACAGTGAAGAGGCCATCCGTACTTTTTTCTGCCACACTCACAATATCCTTAGACTTGAGTTTGTTCAGGGAAAAATTAATATCATCCTGATTAGAGGAATCATTCGGGGCATTCCCAAATTTTCCTGACACAGGGGCATTAGGGGCCGACTCTTTACTGACCATAGGTTTATCAGACAAAATTTCCATAAATTTTCCATAGTACGAGACTAATTTCGTAACAGAGGTACCTCTAAAACCAGAAACCAAACTCAGGGTAGGGCAACCAGGGGATGGCTGGAGATTAGGACAGGGCGGCGAGGCAAAACCCAGGATATGGCGATCATGGAAAGACTGCTTCTTAGGACATGAGGGCGGAACAGAATCCAACACGGCTTTCCGGCAAGATAGGGACTAGGGAGCAATGGTCTTAGGACCAGGAGGGGCCGGGGGGTCATTCTCCCTACTACTTTTAGTATCCTCTTCATCCAAATCCCCAATATCAACAATTTTAGGCAAAGCAGGTAAATTTTGATAATGCTCATAGATGAGCCTAGCAAGACTAGGATGAATAATAGAGCTCCTTCTAGGGTTTCTTTCAACTTCATCAAGGTAATTCTTCAAAGAAGAAAATAAGTAAAAAGGCAGAGAGATACGAACCTTGTGACGAAAATGATTCAGAATGGAAAAGTGATAACCATACGCCCGTCAACTGTGATATACTCCATTATAACTCTTAAAACCTTCCTCTAGATAGATTTAATGGACTCCACATCAAAGTAGCTATTGGAAACCTTAACCAACTTAGCCTTCTCCTTATCTTTTTTAGGAAATCTTATGACTGCTTTATCAAAGAACTGACAGTCCTGATAAAATTTCACACTCTCAATCGAAAGACCAGTAATCTCACCAATTATTTCCTCATTCAGCTTAACATTCCTACCAAACAACACAATCTCACCGTTTTTCCAATTTTTAACAAAATAGTCCAGTATTCCCTCGTCAGAACAATGGAGCCTTTCCAAAAATGGGACTAAACCTCCCTTTTCAATTCTTTCCTAGGCTTTAGCATTCTTTCTATTCTCTTGAAAGCTACTCGGCTCCACACATTTTCTCTCTCCTCCCATCTTCAAAGCTCTGTTATACCACACCCTACAGATACTCTGGGTCTCGTTTAAGCATGTTTTATCAAACACCCAGAAAGCATGCCGGAGACTCTTCTTGAAAAAAAAATGATGTCGGTCCCATCAAATCTAATGAAATCGACATACCTAATCTTTATCCTTTTCATCATGACAAAGACAAGCTTCTCTTCCATGCATTGAATCATAATAAATTAGCACTTTCACCTTAGAATGGAGGTAGTCATTCTTCCTCCACGTGTTTTCCCCACCCTTCTTAACCCCTTCGTTGGAAAATTAATCAGCCACCCTATTGGCTTCTCTGTAGGCATAGGACACTTTCACTTTATCGAATTTCCTTTTAAGATTATTGTATCTTCGATCCACTTTTTAATGGTCCACGAGGGAGGGGTAATCCCAAGAATGCAATTTATTATATTCATTGAATCACCCTCCAGCCATAGACATTTCGTGTTCATCTTGAAAGCTAAGTTAACCTCATGATAAGCCCCGACAGCTTCCGCAACATGATTTGTTTGGGTGCCGATGTCCACAGCAAAAGTCGCAAAAAAGCTCCCGAGTTGTCCCTTAAAACACACCCACTGCCAGCTTTCCCTGGGTTGCCTTTTGCAGCACCATCAAAATTGGCTTTCAACCAACCCAGAGGCGGAAAAGACCATCTAGCATTCTCCCTCCCATAAACATCAGGCATGGGGACTTTTAACACTGCTAATTTTGAATTTCACTTTTCAGCCGTAACAATATCGAAAGGAGACCAATTAGCTTTATCAACCATTTTTCTTGGGATTAAAGATAAATTTTCCTTTATAGCCCTTACAATTTTATCATACGATTCCCCCTCCAACTTCTCTTTTTCCCTAAACACTCTATTGTTCCTTTCCTTCCAAATATTCCATGACACAAAAGGTAGAACAAAAGACCAGAGCTTTCGCACAAAAGGAGTTTTTGAAGGAACTTTCCATTGCAAGAAAAAGTCTTCAACAGAAGCAGGGGAAACCCAAACCAAATCAAGAAGCACAAAAATTTTACCCCATATGTGTGAAACAAAAAGGAAATGAAGAAAAAGATGATTAACAGTCTCAGCATCGTTCCTGCACATGTAGCACCTGTTAGGTAATTGAATTCCTCTTTTTCCAAGATTGTCCAGAGTGAGAATCTTATTTTGTAGCATTATCCAATAGAAAATATTGATTTTAGGGGTCAAGTGATTAATCCAAGCCTTAGCCCACAAGGGCGGAGGCTCCATCGGACTAGCCAGCATAGAAGTAGCAGAAGAAACTGAAAAAATGCTAGACAAATTGTCTAACCACATAGGAAGATCATCCTCCTAGTGTTGAGCTAGTCTTAGGGCCCTGAAAGCCGACTGAACAGGGCTAAGATCCGGACTGATGGTCTTCAAATCAACCCAACCCCCATTCCTCCAATAGTCTTTAACAAAGACCCCGAACTCCCTTTTACAATCATTCATCCATTTACTGAAATTCTCGTTTCTGATTAACGGATCTTTAAAAAGCCATCTGTCTTCCCAGAACCTTACATAATTTCTTTTTCTGACCAACCAACTAGTTCCCATTTCTAACAACTTTCTACCTCTACTCATATCATTCTAGCAAACAGACCCACGAGGTAAAAGAGAAGAATTTATAACCTCAATAAGAGACTCACAGTTGCTAAAATATTTGGCTTTTAAAGTATCATGCCATTCCCCTCTCAAAGTAAGAGTTCTCCAAAGCTGTTTTGCAAGAAGGGATAAATTCAGCACTTTAATTTTCCTTAGTCCTAGGGCCCCTCTCGATTTAGGTCTACACACCAGATCCCATCCGACAAGTGGCATTATCTTCTTATCCTCCACACCAAACCATAGAAACCTTTTCTGAATTTTTTCAATGGCCTCAGCATACTTAGCAGGAATTTTAAATAAACTAAGAGCATACACAGGAAGATTTTGCAAATAATCCTTTAGGAGCTGGATTTTTTCAACTTGACTGAGAAGAGCTCCTTTCCACCCCAACAGCTTCTTATTAAATTTTTCAACCAAAGAGATTCAAAATGAGTCCAAGGGTTTAATGCAAAGAGGCAAACCAAAATAGGTTGATGGGAGAGGCTCAATCTGGCATCCAAGAATCTGAGCAAGTTTAACTTGTCTATGCTCCAGAGTATTGAGGAAGAAAATAGAAATTTTAGCCCTATTAACAACTTGCCCAGAGGCAGATTCATAAAGATTCAAAATTCTTTTGAAAATCTTAGCTTCAACCACAGTAGATCTTCCCATGAGAATGGTGTCATCAACAAATTGTTGGTGGGAACAGGTTAGAAGAGAAGAGGAAGGTCTTAAGCCAACAAGGGATCTTTGATCAATAAGCTTTTTAATATTTCTTCCTAAACTCTTAGCCAAAATTGTAAACAGAATAGGAAAGATAGGATCTCCTTGTCTAAGACCTCTTGACGTCTGAAAAAATCTCGAGGGTGACCCATTCACAATGACAGAAGAAGTAACTGTTGAAACAAGCTGGTTCACCAACTGAATGACTTTGTTATTAAAACCAAACTTGACTAGGATTTTAAATAAAAAATCCCTCTCAACCCGATCATAGGCTTTGGAAATGTCCAATTTAAGAATGAACCCTTCAGTCTTCGAAACCATTAAAGAATGTAAATTCTCATGAGCAGTGATAACAGAGTCCAGAATGTACCTACCTGGCACAAAACCATTCTACTGTGGAGCAATTATTTGAGGAAGCACAGAAAGCATTCTTGTAGTTAAAACCTTCAAGATAATTTTATAGATAGAATTGCATAGGCTAATTGGCCGAAAAGCTTGAAAATTCGAAGCCCCAGGTTTTTTAGGAATGAGGACCACAAAAGTAGCATTAAGTTCTCTCAAAAGACATCTTGATCCAAAGAATTCCTTAACAGCATTCTCAACATCCACCTCCACAATTTACCAAAACACTTGAAAGAAGAACATGGGAAAACCATCTGGTCCAGGAGCTTTGTTGCCATCAAAAGAGAAAATAGCTTTCCTAATTTCAACCTTGGAAGGAATAGCAGTGATCTTAGAGTTTTCATTATGACCAATCACCTGGGGTATAGCCTCAATCAAGGATTCTTGAGCTTTAGGAACAATCTCTCCATTACAAGAGAGAAGGTTGCTGAAAAAAAGGACAGCCTGATTCTTGATATCATCTTCCTCCTCAAACCTCATCCCATTAACATCAATGTAAGCAATTCTGTTAGCAACCCTATGTTTCGATGCTGACAGATGAAAAAATCTGGTGTTCCTATCACCCTCAGTCAACCAAGACACCCTAGATCTTTTCCACCAGAAAACTTCCTCTTTAGCAATGATATCATGTAATTGTTCAAATGAGAAGTTCATTTTCCTTTTCTCTGTAATTATCAATGTACCCCCATTTCTAGATATTTGCCTGGATCTCTTGAATTTTACCCTGAATTTTCGTCTTAGATCCAAAAATATTCCCAAAGGCATCCTTTTTCCATCTCCTCAAATTAATTTTCACTTCCTTTAATTTTTTAGCAATCCTGAACATAGTCGTGCTAGAAATATCAATATTCCACCAACTACTGATTTCCTCAAAGATTCTAGGATGAGAAAGCCAAAAAAATTTGAATCTAAAAGGGGAGTTCTTTTTCACCTTAGTAGGATCCACCATGAGACAAATGGGAAAATGATCAGATCCAACCCTTGATAAAGCTCTCAAAGCACAAAAATAGTCTATAAACCATTGATCAGAAACTAGGGCCCTATCAAGTCTCACTTGGATCAAATCAGGTCCTAACCTCCTATTAGTCCAGGTATAAGAAGCACCTTGTAGGTCAAGATCTATCAAAGCATTATTGTTAATGAAGTTGGAGAGACCTGAAGTACTATCCTAGTTAATTTGAGAGCCCCCAAATTTTTCATCATTCAGGAGAGGAGTATTGAAATCTCCCATGACCACCCAGTGCTCATTAGCAAAGCATTTACGAAAACCAGACAACTCAAGCCAAAAGGAATTTCTAGCATTCTTACAATTTGGGGCATATATATTGGATTGAATCCAGCAAAAATTATCTCTTATGTGGGTAAATCTGGTGGTGACAAAATTACCATTCTCTATTAAGGGCTCACCTTTAATAAACAACTTGTTCCAAAAAGTGACAATACCCCCCGAAGCATCCGCAGAACTATTTCCATGAGCCCCACAGTTTGGAAAATTTTTAAAGCATTTTACTTTATCTTTAGGCATTTTTGTTTCTTGAACAAGAAGAATATTAGGTTTGTGGTCCCTAACAAAATTTTGCAAAACATCCTTTTTATGATGGCTATTCAGCCCTCTTATATTCCATGACATAATTTTCATTTCTTACCTGGTGATTGAAGTATCTCCGGGATGGTCATTTGGATCCCATCTGCTATATCCTGAAGGCTACCTTGTTCCCTTTGCCACTTTTCTAATTTCCTTCACTGGCAAGGTTTAGCATTCCCACAATCCGCCTTGGCCCTAGTTCTGGTAAGCATTCCACTTGAGGTTTCCGACCTCTTTTTTTTTTCCTTCTTTGATCTTGAATGTGAAATAACCTCCTCCCATTCAGTCTCATCTTGGATTTCCAGCTCTCTTCCTGACTCCCCATCCTTCTCAGTAAACAACCTCTAATCCCAAGGAAGGGTATCCATTAAACCATTCTTGGTTAAACTGAAGTATTGACATTAGGTGTTTTCATTTTCACGCTTTGGATGTCATAAGTATCCTTCACAACTTCCACAGTGGCGTTCTCCAGTTCCTGTACCCCTTTTGAGCAAGGGTTAACAACAGGGAAGTGAGAAGGGATAGGTATTCCTATCTCCAGGGATAAACCCTTAATGGGTATTTCCTCCAGACCAGGAACGTTCATGCTACCAGCCATCACCAAAGGTAAAGGCGAAACAAAAACCATTTCTTCATTTCTTATTTCAGCCTTCTTCTGAGAATCCTGGGCTCCCTCCACAGAACAAGCTTTTTCCTTTCTATCCACCTATGGGGAAATCAAGTATTTAGGGTCCTTCGGATCTGAAGAGCAAGAGCAATCTAAACCATGGCAAGCATCCTTTTGCGAACATCTGTGGTTCTTCTTCAGATCTTGAGCAGAAGTGTGTTTTTCAAGATTCTCCTTCGCACCTAGGACAGAAATATGCTTCTCCTCCTCAGATTTTTTTCTCCAAACAGTCTTAGGGTTGACAACTTTCTCCTTTTCACTTTTATTATTAGTTGGGCACTCTTTCGCCCAATGCCCAGACTTTCGGCATTTAAAGCAAACAAAGGGTGTGGTCTCGAATTCAATAGCTTGCTTCCAGACCCCCATTTTGGATTGAATGTCTATCGAAGACGAGAGATCAGCATTTTGAGAAACCCCAACACATATTCTAGCAAAGACCAAGTGCTTTCTTGCCGCGGTCATTGAGTCGATGGATAAAAGTTCTCCAAAAGAACTAGCAATCCCATTGAAAATATCCGTATTCCAATACTCCAAAGGAAGACCAAGCAATCTAGCCCAGACCGGCACCATTTCAAAGATGGAGTCAGACAAATCAACCCTAGAAGACCACTTCTTCAGGGCCAAGGAAGACTTTCCAATAATCCAGGGGCCACCACTCCTGACAGCCCTGGAATCCTCTTTGCAAGTGAACTGGAAGGAAAAAAAGCCCCCAGGAAGCACCGCTACCGAAACCAGCCCGCTGGTTTTCCATTTATTCTTAACAAACTCCCTAACAATTTCAATATTAGGTCTAGGACCCAAAAATTTTCCGACTAAAACATTCTCCATCTTTGCAATATTATGGTCTATGATTTCATCCGGTATAGAAATAGAAAACTTTCCAGACCCCGGGTCAGAAAGAATACGCACAGGGGGAAAAGATGATTTGTCATTTGGCTTAACACCAAACAACGAAGTCCATGTTTTACCCTTTTCATCCCCTTTTTCCGACATATCCACGGCAGCCTTGGATTCAGAAATCCCATCCTTTCCACCAGGGTCCACCTGGACATTTTCGCGGACGTCCTTTTCAACAGAACCTGACTTACCTTTCTCAGAACTTGAAGAAATCTCTGCATTCGCCTGAGTTTCCCTCGAACCCCCGCCCGCTACACTGTTCGAAGATTCAGAACCTGACTTTTCCCGCTCGCTCGCTCCTGTTCCTGCTCCCATTGTTCAAAATTCGTTTAAATAAAATGAAAGTTAATACCAACTCTTAAAAATAAATACGAATTAAAAAAAAACTAAAACAATTGTTTAACAAACTCTATTCCAAATAAATTATTTTAAATAATAAACATTGCATTGAAGACAAATAAATAACGCTAGTTCTAGTCAAGGGGGAAAATGCAATAATCAAAGGCGATTAAGCTGACGGTTGTTGATCGTTCTCCTTCCTCAATATAAAATGATAGCATAAGAAGAAAAATACTTATTTTACTCAGTAAGAAAAGAGGACAAGATTGATCTCTGAGGAAACAGATTTCATTTCATTTGAGGTTAGTGATTTCTTTTGTTTACAGACCAACTATTTCTGTCATCTTTTTCTCTGTTATTTGCCAGATTTTTGAATTTTCAAAGGCTGTGATACATTTTCTGAATCCTAGCATTCAAACAGATTTTGAAAAATCATACCTACTTAACTTAACAATTAAATTTTGTTGAATTTAGACAAATGCGTTGGTATCTGTGATTTAAAGTAAACAGGATTAAACTCAACTCTGTGTAGTCTATTCTGTTTTTGGGTCTTTTAGATGTCTTTTCAGTGTTGGTTGTTTCATGTTTTTTGGCGTTATTCTTTTTTTTTAAATGGATTGTGGAAATTTGATGTCATTAATATTATAAGATTTAGAGAGCAGAGTAGCATGATAATTTGAAATTTTATTTGATGAATGCAGTATCAAAGAGAAGAAGAAGAAGAAAAGATGGGAGCACAACAAGAAGCAACCCTCAGAAATAATTATAAAAAATATGAATTAATTGAAAGCTTATACAATGATGGGACTGTAGATAGTTTATATATTCACTATAATCTTCAACATAAGAAATAGTGTTATGTTTTGTTCTAGGCGAATTATATCCTTCATATTTACTAGCAATTGCACTTAAAAGAGGTTCAAAGATTACGTTGATAGAAAATTATATGTATGTTAATATGTTAGAGAGTACGTGATTATGCATGAGTGTGTATAGATGTCATATGCTACAAATTTTAGTTGTATGTGGCTGGATTAAACAATTAATAGTAAGTGATAAATAATGGAACGAAATAAACTTAGACAAGTATAAATTTTTTCCTTAAAAGGAACTAAGTATGATCTAATTTTGAAATATTTGAATACAGATTTAAAACATAAAGCAATACAAATTATGAAAAAAGAAAATTGTCATAACAAAAAACATTGCAAGGGAAATAGAATGTTCCCATCTAGTTGGAAAATCAATATTTTATTTGGCTTTTAAGTGATAAGTGATATTTTGGAGGCTTTTACCATTACATGATAGTTGGTTTACCCTTAAACAACAGCTAAAACTTGTTTTTGATGAGTCAACATTGTTTGAGACTCAAATCTCACACTATATGTAGTCTATCAGCTAATAAATATTTTTAACATTAAATCTAGACTCTTCATTGTATTAGGCTCTAAATAATGAGAAATTTTTTGTTTTTCTTGATCTATTTTTTAACATTATATCATTAAATTTTATTTTTTATTACTTTCTATTAATTAATGTTTTTTGTTATTATTTTGAAATATAATATTTAGATGATGAATTATTCATATTAAATAATAATTTGAATTCTTTTTTTTTTTTAATATAATATATTTTTAAATTCAAAACTTTAAATCATTATATAAAACTATTGATTAGTGAATTATCATATTATATTATTTTTAATTTTCTCAAATAAATATTTGAAATTATAACAAGCTAAAATTATTAGGATGTTTTTAATATAACATATATTCTTGAATCCTAAGATATCATCTAATAAAATGTTTCTCTTCTATACAACAAAAATTCAATCTATCAGTCTATCAATATGACTCTCATGCTAGAAAAATCAGTCTAATTGACACATCAATTTCTTTTTATATATAAATATGATACCAATTGTAAATAGTATTAAAATTCTACCAAAATATACAAATATAATGTCTAATAATAAGATTGCTCCATAAGGAGCAAAGATTAAAAAACTCAATACGAAGAGAAACTTTAAGCCCAAGAGGAAAAATACATAAAATATAATGAACATGGGTTAAAAATTGCTTGATTGTCAAGAGTAGAAGACAGTGAACAAGTATTTGAGGATAATGGCATAGAAGGATTTCTTCACTTGATCTTCTAAGATTGGGCCAAACTCTAACCTATGTCAATATATTGCACTTTCAAGGTATCCATAGAATCATTTCGAAGACAAAATATCATAGCATTGTAGACATAATTAACAGTGCAATCTCTTTGAAAGTGAATAAACCACCAATAGGTGTAGAAATAAGAGAGAGGTCATACATTCACGCTGGCATTGAAAAATTAAGAAATTAGATAATTTTGTTGAGATTGGAAAATTTCTAATGTTGAAAAAAAAAAAATTGATTGCAAGAATAATATGTACAATTGAGTATTTAAACTCAATGCATATATTTAAACTTCATTTATGGATCTAACCTAGTCAACTATGATTTTATTGTTCTTATAAGCAAAGATTCACCTAAGTACCTAGACTTGCAATATTAAAATAGAAATGTTGACGAATATATTTGATGAGTTTGCTATGTGAGAATAATTCTTCCTTGGTCAAACCCTTGGATAATGATTCAACTACTTGATACAACGATCAGAGGTAAGAAGTAGTCATGTAGTATCCCTAGAATGTTAATGTAAAGTAGATGCCACAAATTAATACTTTGATGTTCCTTGTATGCCCTAATGATAAGATTGAAACACAATTTGTCTTTTAATATAACACTCCAACACATAATTTAAATATTTTTATGTTTTATTTAACTAACAATAATTAATTAGAATGAAGCATGTTCAATCCAAAACATAAATTTATTCTACATTAATAAATAAAGTAGCACTTGCACCTAAAGAAGATTCAAAGGTTACACTAATAGAAAACTATATGTATACATTAATATGCTAGAGAGTACGTGTTTGTGCATGCAAATTCTAGTTGCATATGAAATTAAACAATTAATAATAAATGCTAAATAATGAAATAAATTTAGACAAATTTAGATTTTTTCTTAAAGAATTTAAGTATTATTGATTATGAAATATTTGCATACAATTTAAAACATAAAACAATGTAAATGAAAAAAGAAAGTTGTCATCAAATTAACAAAAAACACTACAAATGGAAATAAAATGTTCCCAACCAATTGTCAAATCAATATTTATTTGGATTTTATGTGATAAGTGATATTTTGGAGGCTTTTTACCAAACAGCTTGTTTACTATTAAACACGACGCTAAAACTTTTTTTCCCATGACTCAACAGTGATTTGTAGACATAAGACTTATTTCAAGCTCAAATCTCACACTATATATAATCTATTGACTAATTAAATATAAATTGATAACCCCTTAAAAACAAATAAAAAAAATTAAACTAAAATTAAATTATTTAACAAACTCTGTTATTTATTTACTAGGTTTCTGAATTTTCGAAGGGTGTGAGACATTTTCTCAATCCTTGTGTTGAACCAGACCTTGAAAATGACCTGCTGATCTAGCTTAGTTGAATTTATATAGAAGCGTGAGAATCTGTGATATACTCCATATGCAGGAAATATTATTGAGAGTGATTTGAACATATGTTTTATTATAATGAATTAGAAACAGAGAAAAACAACTCTCTAACTCCTTAGTAATCAAGATTTCTGGATTAAATTGTGTGCGATTTTTTCCATCAATGTTTCGGATCATACTCCATGATCCACCATCAGGATGATTAGCAGATAGAGAGAGAAATGAAGAATAGATAGCATACTTGGATAGAAATAGGGGAGAGGTTGGTGAGGGAAGGATGTGAGTCACGCAAACCAAAAAAGAAGAGAAAGTCAAGGGGAGGAGAAGGATGATAAGAGAGAATTGCAAAGGAGAAAATTAAAGAGAGAACCTAGAAGAACATAAAACAATACAACAAAAGGACATCAAACCTTTAATTAGAAGAATAGAGCACAGAACCAAACAGAGAAAATCACAGAGAGAGGGTACAAAAGTTCAAAAGAGGACACTAGGATAAAAATAGAAATCAAAGTAGACAAAAGAATTGAAAGGAGAAAGAAAGAGACAAAGGAAAATAAAATTGAGAAAAACACGAAAATAAAATTCAATAAGTGAAAGACACAAGATTAAGAGAAACAAGATCTAAATTATAAAAGAAAAGATCAATGATATTTAGGCTAGAAGTCTAACGTAAATAAAATTCTAACCTAAAATAAAATCTTAAAACTTAAAATAAAATAAAACAAGTTTAAGAGAAACTTAATATAAAAGAATAATATTTACCAATATTATGTAATGTAAGGTTAGAGAATGATCAACAGACAAGGTATTGTATGCCATTATTTGTTTTGACAGCTTATATATTAGTATTGGATGCCATTATTTGTTTTGACATCTTATAAATTAGTATTGGATGTCATTATTTGTTTTGGTAACTTATAAATTAGTATTTGATGCAATTATTTATTTTGAGAGCTTATAAATTAGTGTTGGATGTTATTATTTATAGAATTTATTAATGTTTTTGTTCTCTAATCTTGTATGGTATTGTTTATTTCTTAAAATTTTATCCTTTCTGGTATATAAATGGATTGCTTTTGTTTGTAAATTATGATTTATTGACTAATTATTGATTGGTGTGAATGAATAAGTTCATTGACTAATTATCACTAATTATTGAATGTACATATCATGTATATAATGTATGAGATCACTAAATTTGTAAAGTATAAATATTAAAATTTCCTATTAATTTCAACTTTAATTTCATATTTATATTTAATTTCACATTAATGTCCTATATTAATTTCTTGACTATGAACATAAATTTCATAAATGTACATGTGTAAATTAAAATTTCAAACAATAATAAAGTCCATAATTTACAACATATTAAGCGCATGAAATAAAGTCCATCAAAGCACAACCCATGAACTAAATTCCAACTAAGTACTTGAGCCATGGAATATAAAGTCCAATAGAGTACGTGAGAAACCAAAAATGTAGTCCATGAAATAAACAAATATAACCCATAAAATCATGTTTCTAGGTCATGTATTGTCTCTATAATCAAGAGACCTCTTCATGCCATGTGGACTATGCAAATGACCTGAAACACGTTGTACAAGAGAAAGATGAAATTAGATGTAAGACAATGAAAAATTATTTAATGACAATTTAATTTATAATTCATCATAAAATTAAATTACCATCATATCTGGTTCTGGATGCTCTGGTGCACCTAAACCAACCTCTAAATTCTCTAAATCAATCTACATAAATAAGACAAATAAAGTTGAAATTAGATGTAAGTCTACAATTAAAAGTGATTTAATTCAATTTAATTTATAATTTATCATATTTTAATTGTACTATATTCTGAGGTTGTGCACCCTCTTCTCCAGGACCTATTTGTACATGCTCAACTATAAGATGTGTCTCATCCTATAAAGAAAAAGAATTTAAAACATGTATTAGCTCATATTATATATATATTCAATTTGAAATTTAAAATTACAGTTATATTCAGAATACATAATTTATAAATGACTTTAAATATAATAAAAAAATTAAATTACCATGATATCTAGAGCCTGCTATGCATGTCCTCCTAGAGGTGTAACTATGTTTGGGTTACGGCTAAAAGTCACACTAACGAAGTACTACAACATCACATTTAAAGCATGTATACTTGAATTAAAGGTTAAAATATATATATTCAAGTTTGCACATTTTGTGTGGAATTTTTTTTAAACAACTTGAAAATCAGAGGCCTCACGAGTAGCCACAACATCTAATGTTTGCTCGATGCCCATTCTCATTGTGGTATCAACCTAGACACACATCTAGACATTTAACGCTTATAATATTTACAAGTGTACATGCACATTTCATATATATAGTGAATTCGAAATTCATTTTTGTAACTATACTACTGTAAGTTAAACAATTTATAATATAAATGTACCTGCCCCTGGTCTACAATGCCCGATAGTGGAGGAGTGCTCGACAACCCCTCAGGTTGAATCAACATGGAAGTTGATTTACTCGCCTAAACCAACATAAATATTTTCAACATATTTGTGATTCAATTATAAATTTAAAACTCAAGTTAAAAATAATTTCATATATAATTAAAAAAATTGAAATCAAAATACCCCATAAGGGTTGTCGAGTAGGATTGGTGTTGATGTATGTACGTGTGGAGCGGATGATTGCCCCATCGTTAGTGTCATCTATACACCAAATAGTTTGATTGTTAAAATGTATTGCAAACTTTTCTTTGATATATACATTCATCAAAATTCTTATAAAATGAATGTGTAGACGCATATTTATACCTGTGTCACAGTTTCCTCAGGGTGATGGTCTGCTGTAAGAAATTCTACAAATGAACTAATGCGACTAGATGAACCACTAGAATCTCCACATCCACTCGAACTAGGTGTGGCCTGATTAGGTCCATTGCATAATTGATGGAAACTAGTACATACATGTGCGATGAGCCTTGACACTCCTAGATTGGTAGTTAGACTAGCTCCATAAAACACTCCTCCATCATCATCGTCTCTATGCTTCTTACCCGCTATCATAGAAGCATGTTGATCAAGGTCTCCTACGAGTGTAATAAGGGATCCTAATGTCGAGACCATAGATCAAGGATGCATAGGTGTGGGAATGGAAGGACCAAGAGCAGCAACAAGAGGTTGTGCATGCACAGGGCATTAGGGATCAACCCTTGCCCTTAACCTCTATTGTGGCATTCTGCCACCAACACCCTGAAATGATTTAAAATCAAAATAATTGGGCTTTTTCCGCATAACAATCTCTACATACATTTTCCTCAAAAAATACAATGGGCACTCCCAATTAGCATGTGGTGGACTATCAAAAACCATATTCCATCGATCCCAAAAATGTGCACTCATCTATGGATGTATGCACCACCTCATGGATATTGTAGATTTATTGGGAGCAATGGGTTGTTGAGTAACAGGGTCAAGAAAGTAGGGGGCTAGGTGGGCTTTTGTTATTTTAAGGTCTAAAATTTGTTTATAACAAAGACTGTCTACCTAAAATTGTCTCATCTGCTCTCTATCTCGTCAATGCCTATCTAGATTAGAATCAATGGTCCTGATGGCATCCACAACATTTTGCATCACATATGAAAAATGTCTCATGTGTGGTGGAATCAATGCTTGATTCTGCATAGCATTGATTTGATTTTGTATGGGTGCAACCTGATCATTTATGCGTGCTTGCAAGTGAGTCTCATCAAATGCAACAAGTGCTGGAGGTGGGATATTAGGTTGAGCAGGTGGAGGGGAAGGTGGAGGGGGAGGTGGAGGTGGCTGAGGTGGTGGATTGATGATATCATCAATGTTAAAATGATCCATGATATGAGATATAAGTGCACACTTGCATTAAATTATACAAAATTAACATACAAATTTAAAAAATTACAAGAAATAGTTAAATTTGAAACACACATGCAAATTTTTTTAAATAGGATGTGAATACATATACATACACATACATATACATTGATTGAACTTGAGCATGTGCATACAAAATTTAAAATTTAACATGTACACACATTTAAAATAAAAAATACAATGCATAATTTGCATGCATACATCATTAAACTAAACTATGTACATACATATAAATTTCAAAATTTAAGATCTAGAACTATATGCAATTTTAATACATGTGTACATACTAAAAAATAAACTTGAAACATTCACAAAAAGCTCATTTTATGTCTAACACACACACACACACACACACACACACACACACACACACACACACACACACACACACATATATATATTACAATTTTCCAATAGGAGAAATCATGATCTAGTAGATAGTCATAAAATATATACTATTATAAATTCATCATTATAAGTTCATAAATTCCACAAAATTCATAAATTCATAACTATTTAAGATCATTGTCTTAATTTAGAAACTATCGTGGCTCTCTACTACATCTCTTCATTTCTTTGCATTTTCCTTTTTAGAATCGAAAGTTCTCTCCTCTAGCAATTGTCGATGGGGTAAGTGCATAGATTTGTGACACAATTTTGGCTCTTAAGATGCCACTTTTTTTTTTTAAATCAGCAAAATCTGATTTGCACAAGAAAATGAAGATAGTTACGCTCAAAATTTCATGATGCAGCAAGAACAAAAGTTGAAGTGCTCCAAGTCTAGATTCTAAGCTACTATTTTTTTTTTAAATTAATGAAGATTAAGGATCTCAAAAAGGTTGGGGGGGGCAAAGCAGGTCCTTTCTTATCAAAAAAAAAACATAGCACCTAAGGGTTCCCCCCTTTTTGATTAACTTTTTTTAGAAATTCAAAAATCCCAAAGGTGAGAAATTAGCTAACATCATGTAGTTTATCCTTGTTCTTTCGGATGATTTTTTTAATGAATATTTAATATTTTGTGAATATTCAAAGTGGACACATCCTAAAAAGTTGAAATTTCAGCGTGCTCCCCCCTAAATTTTTTGAAAACTAATAGAAAATTGTTTTTTTTTATCATGTGTAGAATGGAGTCTAGTTTCAAAAAATTTAATTTGTTTCACGTTTCGATGAATGAGTAATTTATCTATCCTAAAACTAGCACATGTTGGTTTTTGACCAAAAATAGAGGCATTTACAATAGAAGCCATGGATCAAAACCTTTTACTAAATCAAAATAAAAAAAGAATTATATATTTAGATAGCTAAGAGAGAGGTTAATTCTATCACGATTTTTTTATAAACTTGCATTGAAAGACATGAAAATGAGATGAGGAGCATAAACGAAAATATAAGGAAATTTGGAAAATTCTATCAATTAACATGTCCAAAGCAGGTCATTTGGCGAGCGCCAAATTTGGCTCTCACCAAATGACTTGCTTTGAAAAAAACCTGAATTTCCCCTCTCTTTGGTCGACAACTTTGATAATGCTTATAGTGCACAATTTATGATCGTAGATGGATAGTTGAGGTTTTACCTTTCATACCCTCTCTAACTCGTTACCCTAACTGGATAACTCTTTATCCCTCTGAATTCTCTCTCTCTTAGGTCTCACTCCCTCCCACATGACCTAGACTACTCTCTCTCAGTCCAATCCCCTCTATCAAGTCTCTTTCCCTCCCACCTAGGCACCTAAATAAATCTATCTCACTCCAACCCTCTTTCTCACTCTCCTCTCTCTCCCCCTTTATTCCTTTTGTCTCTCTCACTCCATCTCCCTCTTTTAGGTCGTTATATTTCTCTCTTTCTCTCTCTCTCAAGTCTCTCCCTCCTACCCCCTCTCCCTCTCTTAGGTCTCTCACTCACTCCCTCTATCTCTCTCACATTCCCTCTCTCTCACTCACTATATCTCTCTCCCTCTCTCTCTCTCACTCTCTTAGGTATCTCCATCCCTCCTCTCTCTCTCACATAGACACACTCCCTCTCTCTTCCACTCCCTATCTATCACTCCCTCTATCTCTCTCCCACTCTCTCTCCCTCTCTCAGGTCTCTCCCTCCCACCCCCTTTCCCCCTCTCTCTCAATAATATCCCTCCTACTCTCTCTCTCTCTCTCCAACTTTGTCTCTCTCCCTCTCTCAGGTCTCTTCCTCCCACCCCCTCTCCCTCTCTCTCTCTCAAGGATCTCCATCCTACCCGCTCTCCCTCTCTCTCTTTGTCAAGTCTCCCCCTCCTACCCCATCTCCCACTCACAATCACTCCCTTTATCTCTCTTCCACTCCTTCCCTCTCTCACTCCCTCTATCTCTCTCATTCTCCCTCTCCCTCTCTCCCAAGTCCCTCTCTCTCTCATGCCCTTTATCTCTCTCCCACTCTCTCTCACTCAAGTCTCTCCCTCCCACCCCCTCTCCCTCCCTCCCTCTCTCTCTCTCAAGTCTTTCCCTCCCACCCCTCTATCTCTTTATCCCTGTTAGGTCTCTCTTGTCTCTCTCACTAATTTCTCTATCTCTCTTCTTCCCCACACCCTCTCTCTCTCACTCCCTCTATCTCCCTCCCTCTCTCTCTCTCCCCCTCTCTCTCAAGTATCTCCCTCCCACCCCCTCCCACTCTCCCTCTCTCTTAGGTATCTCCCCCCACCTCCCCTCTCTCTCTCTCTCACTCTATCCATCTCTCTCCCATCCCTCTATCCCGACTACTCCCTCTCCCTCCCACCTCCTCTCCCTCAAGTTTCTCTCTCACTCCTTGTATCTCTCCCATCCCTCTATCTCCCACTCCCTCTCTCTCCTACTCTCTAAGGTCTCTCCCTCTCTCTTAGGTTTCTCCCTACCACCCCCTCTCCCTCCCTCTCTCTCTTAAGTATGTTCCTCTCCCTCTCTCTTAAGTTTCTCCCTCCCATCCCCTCTCTCTCCCTCTCTTTCTCACTCCCTCTATCTCTCTCGTGCTCTATCTCTCTCCCTCTCTCTCAGGTCTCTCCTTCCCACCCCCTCTCCCTGTCTCTCTTTCTCAAGTATCTTCATCCTACCCCCTATCCCTCTCTCTTTTTCAAGTATCCCCCTCCTACCCCCTCTCCCTCTCACAATCACTCCCTCTATCTCTCTTCCACTCCCTCCCTCTCACACTCCCTCTATTTGTCTCCTTCTCCCTCTCCCTCTCTCTCAAGTATCTCCTCACCATCTCTCCTCTCTCATTCCCTCTATCTCTCTCCCACTCTCTCCCTCCTCCTCTTTCTCAGGTCTCTCCCCTCCCAACCCCTCTCTCTCCCTCATCAGAGTCTCTCTTTGTCTCTCGCACTCCTCCCTCTCTCTCTCCCACATCCTCTCTCGGGTGTCTCCTTCCCACCCCCCTCCGCTCTCTCTCTCCTATCTCTCAGTTATCTCCCCCACACCCCTCTCTCTCTCTCTCCTCCCTCATCTCTCATCCTCCTACTCCTCTCATGGGGTTTAGGGATTATGGTTCTGGGTTTTAAGGGTAGAGGGTGTAGGGTTGAGGGTTGAGGTTGAGGGTTTAAGTTTTGAGTTGAGGGTAGGGAGTAGAGATAGAGGAGTTTAGAGATTTAAGGGTTAAAGGGTTTAGGGTTTAGGGTTTAGGGTTTAGGGTTTAAGGGTAGAAGGTAAGGATTAAGGGTAGAGGGAGTAGAGGAGTAGAGATGAAAGGATTAAGGAGTAGAGTGTAGAGTTTATAAGTTTAGGGTAGAGGTAGAAGAGTTCGATGGTTTAAAGGGTTTTAAGGGTTGAGAGTGAAGGTAGAGGTTTAGGGTTTAGGGTTTAGGGATTAAGGGTAGAGGTTTTAGAGTTTAGGGATTCTGGGTTATAGTTTAAGGGGTAGAGGGTTGTGGGGTTGAGAGGAGAGAGAGAGAGGGACACGAGAATGGGGACTAGAGTTTAGGTTTAGGGTTTTAATGGTTTTAGGCTTTAGGGTTTAGGGTTTACAGTTTAAGGAGTAGGGTAGAGGGTTCCCATGGAGTTTAGGGTTTAGGGTTTAGGGTTTTAAGAATTAGAGGGTTTAGAGTTAAGGAGGTTGAGGGTGTTAAGAGGTTTAAGTTTAGGGTTTAGAGGGTTTACTAAGGGTGGAGGGTTGAGAATGAAAATTAGAGGTAGAGGGATGAGTTAGGAACGAGGTTAGAGGTAGAAGAGGGTTGATGGTTGAGGGTTAAGGGTATATGGTTGAGGGTTTAAGGGTTTAGGGTATAAGGTTTAAGGGTTTACAGTTTATGGTTTAAGCATTGAGGGTTTAGGGTAGAGGGTTGAGGGTTGAGGGTAGAGAGTAGAAGGTAGAGGGTGTAGGGTTGAGAGAGTGAGAGGGGGTTGAGGTTTTAAGATTTTTAGGGTTTAGTGTTTACAGTTTAAGGGTAGAGGGTGTAGGGTTGAGAGAGAGGGGGGGTTGAGGGTTTAGAGAGAGAGACAGAGAGAGTGAGAGGATTAAGGGCTTTAGGGTTGAGGATAGAGGGTAGAGAGTTTAGGGTAGAGGGTTCAGGGTTCAGGGTAAAGGGTTGAGGTTTGAGAGTAGAGTGTGTAGGGTTGAGAGAGAGAGGTGGGGGTTAAGGGATTAAGGTTTTTAAGGTTTACAGTTTAATTGTAGAGGGTGTAGGGTTGAGAGAGAGAGAAGGGGGTTGAGGGTTTAATGGTTTAAGGGTTGAGGGTTGAGGGTTGAGTGTAGAGGGTAGAGAGAAAGAGAGATGGAGAGGGTTGAGGGTAGAGGGTTAAGGGTAGAGGGTAGAAGGTTTAAGGGTTTATGGCTTAAGGGATAAGGGTTTAAGGGTTGAGGGTGGAGGGTTGAGGATTGAGGATAGATGATATAGAGTAGATGGTTGAGGTTTGGGGGTAGAGGGTAGAGGGTTGAGGTTGAGAATAGAGGGTGTAGGGTTGAGAGAGAGATAGAGGAGGGGATTGATGGTTTTAGGTTTTTAGGGTTTATGGTTTAAGGATAGAGGGTGTAGAGTTGAGAGAGAGAGAGAGAAGGGGGTTGAGGGTTTTAGGGTTTTAGGGTTTAAAGGTTGAGGGTTGAGGGTAGAAGGTAGAGAGAGAGATAGATATGGTTGAGGGTTTTAGGGTCGAGGGTAGATGGTTAAGGGTAGAGGGTAGATGGTTTAAGGGTTAAGGGTTTAATAGTTGAGGGTGGAGGGTAGAGGGTAAAGGGTAGATGGTAGAGGGTAGAGGGTTGAGGGTTGAAGGTAGAGGGTTTAGGGTTGAGAGAGAGGGGGGGTTGAGGGTTTAAGTTTTTTAGGGTTTACAATTTATGGTTTAAGGGTTTTAAGGTATAAGGGTTGAGGGTTGAGGGTAGAAGGTATAAGGTTTAGGGTTTAAGGGTCAAGGGTTGAGGGTAGAGGGTAGAGGGTTGAGGGTTGATAGTAGAGGGTGTAGGGTTGAGAGAGAGAAGGGGGGTTGAGGGTTTTAGGGTTTATTGTTTAGGGTTTATGGTTTAAGGGTGGAGGGTGTAGGGTTGAGAGAGAGAGAGGGGGTTGATGGTTTAGAGAGAGAGACAAAGGCAGTGAGAGGTTTTAAGGTTTAGGGTTTAAGGGTCAAGGGTTGAGGGTAGAGGGTATAGGGTAGAGGGTTGAGAGTTGAGAGTAGAGGATGTAGGGTTGAGAGAGAGAAAGGGGGGGTTGAGGGTTTATGGTTTATGGTTTAATGGTAGAGGGTGTAGGGTTGAGAGAGAGAGAATGGGGTTGAGGATTGAAGGGTTGAGGGTAGATGGTAGAGGGTAGAGAGAGAGATAGAGAGGGTTGAGGGTAGGGGGTTGAGAGTAGAGGGGTATAAGGTAGAGGGTTGAGGGTTGAGAGTAGAGGGTGTAGGGTTGAGAGAGAGACTGGGGGGTTGAGGGTTTTAGGGTTTTAGGGTTTACAATTTAGGGTTTATGGTTTAAGGGTAGAGGGTGTAGGGTTTAAAGATAGAGAAGGGGGTTGAGGTTTTTAGGGTTTTAGGGTTTAAAGGTTGAGGGTAGAGGGTAGAGGGTAGAGAGAGAGATAGAGAGGGTTGAGGGCTTTATGGTTTAGGGTAGATGGTTAAGGGTAGAGGGTAGATGGTTTAAGGGTTGAAGGTGGAGGGTAGAGGGTTGAGGGTAGATGGTATAGGGCAGAGGTTTGAGGATTGAAAGTAGAGGGTTTAGGGTTGAGAGAGATAGATGGGGGGTTGAGGATTTAAGGGTTTTAGGGTTTAGGATTTATGGTTTAAGGGTTTTAGGGTTTAAGGGTCGAGGGTTGAGGGTAGAGGATATAGGGTAGATGGTTGAGGGTTGAGGGTTGAGAGTAGAGGGTGTAGGGTTGAGAGAGAGAGAGAAGGGGGGTTGAGGGTTTTAGGGTTTTAGGGTTTACGATTTAAGGGTAGAGGGTATAGGGTCACAAGAGAGAGAGAGATGGGTTGAGGGTTTAGAGAGAGACATAGAGAGTGAGAGGGTTAAGGGTTTTAGGGCTTAAGGGTTGAGGGTAGAGGGTATAGGGTAGAGGATTGAGGGTTGGGGGTAGAGGGTGTAGGATTGAGAGAGACTCATTTGTATATCTCCTTATTTCATGTAGCTTCTTGATAGAAAGATTTATATCAGGCCTTCTCTTCCTTGGTTGATGTGAAGTTGATGTGTAATCACATTCTTCATTTATTCAGAGTAAAGTGGTTCTGACATCTATGAGATCTTCTTGACAAACCCTTTTACCTTTTGATCTACTTGGTTCAATGTTTTGAACATTGCTAGAACTACTACTAGCAGTCACAGGTCCTCTCATCATCAATTATCTCAAATTTTTCTCAATGTCAATGGCAATTTGATATGCCTGGTGCAGGGTTGTGGGCTCCTTGTCTCTCAATAAGAAGGTCATCTTCTTGTCAAAAGGTCCTAGATATACAACCAAACATTTTTCATCATTTGGCCTTATATCTTCTAGAATTTCCCTGAGTGCCTTTGCAAATTGGAGGTTGAAAATAGGAACTAACTCCCCTTCACTTATATGGATTTCCACAAAAAAAAATCCTTACCACACTTGGATTTACCCTTTCACTGAATTGTTCAACAAAGATTGTCATGAATTGATTCCATGAAGCTATGGAACCTGCTGGAAAATATGAATACCAATCCCTGTCATCATCCTTCAAGGATTGAACAAAAAGCTTCATGAAAACATCTTCATGATTCACCTCATAATCCCCCATAACATACATGAATGTTTTCAAATGTTTAGAGGTTGATTCTGAACTTTTCCCTGTGAATTTGGGCAAGTATTTTCAAACATTTTTAGGAATCAGATTAGGGAAATCGTTAATTCCATTAAAAACCAATGGAATATACCTTTCAATAATAAAATCCCTTTGAGGGCATGATACAGCTTCTTCACCCTACATACCTTTACTGGATGCTCTATAGGGAGATCTTCTAAAAGGTAGGGCTCAAAAGAATGGCATCTTCTCGGATAATTACAAACTTTGCGCATAAGAAGTATGCAAAGGACTACTATTATTCCCTATCTTAATGAAAATTTATCTAATAGGAAATCACTTATGGTCTCAAGTCTTGAATATTTCTCATTAACTTCCTTCATACAAAGTAATACACTTTCTAGATTTATGAGAATACCTGGAAATTTGTAGCAGTTGCTATCATTTCTTCCTGATTGCAAATTCTACAAATTTGGAAATCTTCTCCATTATTGGATTGGTTCTTCAAACAGAGTTGCCACCTCCTTGCACAAAGGAATCAACTTCAAAAGCATGAAGTTATTTTAAGGGTAAATCTCGTTCTAGGTCTTCTCCAATAGCATAATCACACTCAAATCCTTTGATCTTCGCTACAACTAAATCATTTCTAGGTCCAAGAACTTCTCAATCATCTGAACAAATGTGCTCAAACATACTAAATTCGGAATGGAAAATAATATGACAATATTATGACACTTATGGCTTGTTTCTTCAAGATCTGAATGACCCAATGACAAGGCAATTTGCAACCAAACATCTGAGTGAATTCCGTAGTAGAGTCACCATTCTGTTGGTGGTTTTTCCAATGCACCTAAGGAATCTCTCATGGATAGCCAATTCCTATGCTCAAGATCCCTGAAATGACTGGCCAACTAACAAGATTCAATCGAAGACTGAGATCTTCTGCACTTTAGGCTCTATGGGGCCAAGGAGAGTCTTCCTATTGTGTTCGTTTGGGAATATGCGTTATAGAACACATCATTTTTACATATCAATTTTAGTGGAGGATAATTATGCAACAATTACCACAATATTGGCTAATCTGTAAGTAAATCACTTACCCATTCATCAAAACAATGAAATCCTACATGATAATTGTCACATACATGTGTTAAGATTAATGAATTTTAAAGTGAATTTGAATCTTGAATTTGATTCGATCATTAAACAAATGTTTGATTAACCCTTTAGGTGAATCATTAAGGAATAGACTAGTGCCTTGTTACATTAGGAAATTGAGTCACATACACAATAACCAGTAACACATAAATGACCTTAGAATTTGATGGAATGGGCTACTCTCACCACAAATTTTCATTATGGAGCTCACTCTTTTTGATATATCACTACTTATAAAATCCCTCTCAAATAACTATAAATTTAAGACCCCATTTAAGCATTTTAAGTGATTGTTTGAATCAAAGCAGAAAAGGAGACATACATTCAAATAGATGTTCAAAGAAGAATGAAAATATTATTGACATTTCATTCAAAATCCACACAAATTCACACAAGGAGAGAAAATATCTCAGAATTACCATATACTCATATTTATCAGTCATATATGTAGAACAATTTAAGATAATTATACATGTTCTTCCAAAACCTCAAAACAAGCTATCTATACTATTCCTTATTTCCTATTTCTAGCATTCTACCCATATGCACCCAACTCAAAACCTAACCATAATTTTCATCCCCTGCAAATGAGCTTTGAATTCCCTTTTATAAGGTAAGGGAGCAAAAAAAGCCACTAGCTCAAATGTAATTCAAATACAAAGTTTTAATTTCATTCCTCATTTTGACTGCATTTCACAAAATCCCCACATAATAATTTTGTTAGACACGAGAAAAGTGAAAATCATCAAAGCCGCTAGGAAGAAGAAGCAAAGTACCACCAAAATATTCTTTTGTCACCAAGTGAGCCAAAGCATAAAAACCTGCAACACCACAAGGGCACACCATCACCTTCCAACACCTCAGAATTATGTCACACACGCAAGATGAGAAAACAACCCAGAAACCATTTAACAACACAAAAATTTATTTACCACCACCTTCATTTCACACACCAGCAAACCCTCTTCCATCAACACATACACCTCGGTACACACAGCCACTTCGAGTAACAACAATGCTTGGGGAAGAAACTTCGACACCTTCCTCAACCTTGTCCTTTTCTACCACAACAATGTCTCTTCCACTCAGAGTTTGAATTGCTAGAGGAGGGATAGACAACACTCCCACCTCAAATGACACAGCTCGGCCCATAGTCACCAGATACTAGTGGTAGTTGGATTCGGTCTCTATCTCAGTCTCTAATGGGTTGTTGGTAAGGTTGATAGGATAACTTTGTTGACCGAAAAAACCACGGCCATATCAGAGCTTTCGTCAAGTTCTGTTGGAAGGCCCGATAGCGTCATCTCTTTTTATCTTCATCTCCTTTGAGCTCCTAGTCTAGTTCCGCAGTTTGTGGCCACATCTAACCATCACTAGTGAATGTTCTCTCTCTTTGGTATCATCATGAATGCTTTGTGCTTGTTTGGGATCTTCACTACGAGGCTTCTGAGAGTGAAGCCTAGAAGATCTTCGCACTATAATCGACGTGTAGCTAGACCTACTCATTTTGTAATCACAAGCACACTCTTGATCTTCACTCTCTACAACAATCCTGAGGACTTAGCTACTTAGTTGCTAAGACAAGAATAGAAACTCATTCACTTCTATTTAATGAGTGAGATGATGTTATCGATTATAGATACTGCATGAGAAAAAGCACATGCGCAAAATGGGCAATTCGCTAGCAAGCGTATTATCACCATTTCATTTGCAAGTGCATGAAAGTCTGCAGATTGCACTTCATGATTGTCTACAATTAAATATTCACATGCACGAAGATCAATTTGATCACTCCTGCAAAAATTTCCCATTAATGTGCGATGGTTTCAAAGTAAAATGGTTATCATGTGCCACTTATCGGCTTTGAATATAGGCCATTGATCTGCTGCCCAGATGCAAATCAAGTGGTTGGCATTAGGTTGACCATCTTTGAATTCCAACTGTGCTTCACTGATGTTTCCTCAGCCAATGATGTTCATCCATCTAGGACAATGGTCTCTATGTCAGCATTCTCCACCCATCAGACAAACTGAATAGATTGGGACAGGTGTCGAGATCTCGCCAATCTCGCTAGTCTTAACTAATGTTCAATTTATCCTAGCGATCTAGCGAGGAACAGTGAGTGGGTCCCATGATTGTACAAGGAAACGTGTCCTTATTTCGCTAACCTCACTGCTCTTAACCCGCCAATACTTATTGCCCACAAGTTGGTGAGGTACGGCTAAGATCTCAGCCTGGATCCTTGAATCTTGAAACCTTCACTCGATACAATGTTAGAATTTAATAAAAGGGACTCGATTAAGCCGATGGCGACAAGACCCTTGAGGGTGAATGACTTAAGTTTAATTCACTGGATAATTTAAGACCTGACTTAGGGAAGAGGCTAAAGTCGATGGTAAAATTAATGACCAGTGCTTCAAGCCAGAGGGGTCGGTAAACCAATGTGCAAATATGGATTAAAAGGTGACTTAAGAAATCAATGATTGATGGAGTAATTCAACACACAATTATAACATTTACATACCTTTGCAAATAAAACCCTACTCATTCATGGGGATAAGGATTTAAAATGGAGACTAGACCCATAGGGTAATGAATTTTTTTTGTAGAGTTTTATAAGCTCCATTAGTGGCTCATGCTAGGGGATGCATACTCGTAGTGGGTATGGTGAGGATAGAATCTCCAGTTACAGTAGACCAGGGTAGAAGACCAAAACCAAGGAACTCACCAGACTAGGCAAGCAAACCCAAAAGGAAGCAAACAAACCAGACTAGCATATGTACACTACTTACAACATATACATTGCAAATTATTTCCACAAGATGGAGGCCCCAGGCCCCTCAAAATTCAAGGACAAACTTTTCCTCTCTCAAAGACCGTATCTTGTTTTACTTGCAGTAAGTTTACATGAGCATCATGTAGTCCCAGATTATCAACATCATCATGATCAACACTGCCTATGATACTTGAAGTAACACTACCACATTTGTCCCTCTCATTTACAATCTCATCAAACTAAACCAAGAAGGTGAACCCTTCATACTCCATATTTTCATGAGGTATACAATCATATTCTACTTGCTCATTAAACTTAAAATCATCATAGACACTTTGGCTCAAACTGGGCTAGTCCTTAGTGAATTCGGGAAAAAAAGCATGACTAGGTCTATTGTCAACATGCTTACTACCAATGTTAACCTCATGAGGTGAAAGAAGTTCCATAAAAAAAATCCATCAGGTAAGGAGTGTCTGCAAAGAACTCCACTACAGCTTCATACTACCCTATATTACTTTCATGTTTATCCATGTCTTTGGATTTCCCCTCACATGGGTGAAAAAATACTGCAATATTTGCAGATCCTACAAAATCATCAAGCAATTCCTTCTTCCCAAGACAAGACAATGTTGTTGGAATATCTATGTAATCGTCCTATGGAACATGAGTAACTAACATTTCAGTTGTCTTTTCAAGTACACAAACCTTCACCATAGGAGAGTTGATGCAACCATGTGCATCCTCTTGGATATCCACACTATATCTAGAGCTGACATCATATTTATGAGCTTCTACACCATGCAAGCTATTGTCATACTTAGGCTCTAGGAAATATGAGGCACACTTGTCAAGTAGCATTTGTTTAGTCACATATTGATAGATATATTTATTGATATCTACATCTCCACACCCTCCATGCAGTTGGGAATTCAGCAAGTTAGAAGTGACATCTTCATTCACAAAATCACCTATATCAACATCACTTTGATCTTTATACGGACCATCCACAACACATCCATTGGTAGTACTTTTCAGATACTCATTAGAGGTATCCTCAAAAAGAGGATTGTTGCTACACCAATGGGGATTGTCATTTGAAACCTCACTATCCAAGTCATCTTCATCAAATAAAATATTTTTCCATACAATAATTGGATGCATCTCATCATCTTTAAAATTAGGATGCCAACAATTCAAATTATCAGTGTACTCAAAATCAGTGCAGTCACTTAAGGAACAAAGAGAGACAATCTCAACATCCTCCTCATTATTTGTGTTTGCAATAATTGACCCATACTTAGAGAAATATTTACACAAGGAGAATTGCTCACTGCCTATGAAATAGACACCTTCAAGGCTATTAACCTACCCCGTACTAGAAGCAAGGTATTCCATCTCCACTTCATATGAAGAATCATATTCAACAATAGATTGCCCAAATTCTATCTCCTCATTTTGGTTCCTCATTTGTACCATATCACTAAGGACAAGTGTATTCCCTTCATTGATTGGTGCATGATGGATACTAGCTGAATCAACTTGTGAGGTTTCACCTTGCACTTCTTGTGTGTGCTTGTAGCTTATGACATCCCAAGGAAGATAATTAGGAATCACCTCCTTGTTTTCATTTTCTATCTCTTCATCTTCTTCACTACTACATGCATCTGCTTCTAGGTGGCTATAGAAATGACAACATTCAATAGTCAATTGTTGACTCTAATGCTTCACTTGGATCTGACAATCTTAACCTTTGATCTTCTTCAACATGGCATCCATTACCCCTATTCTGGGAAGTAGATAAGAGCTTACAACCATGCTCCAGGCTTTCCACAACATTTATCCATTCTACTACTTGATCAAGGCCATGAGGCTTCTGATCCTCAAACCATTGGCTTGATACTGATATGTATGCATCACAAAATAAATTGATGCACATTAGATCACTAGCCCTGAAACTCTTGGGTATCTCCATCAAAACGTCCAAGAATCTTGAATATAAGTCATATGGAGAATCATTTGCATGTCTACTTATTTCATGTATCTTCCCAATAGAAAGAGTTATATCAGGCCTTCTCTTCCTTGGTTGATGTGAAGTTGATGCTTCCTCACATTATGGATTTCTTGGGAGTAAAGTGTTTGTGACATCTATGAGATCTTCTTGACAAACCCTTTTACCTTCTGATCTACTTTCTTCAATGTTTTTAACATTGCTAGAACTACTACCAGCAATCACAGGTCCTCTCATCACTGAGTATCTCAAATTGTTCTCAATGTCAATGCCAATTTGATATGCTTGGTGCAGGGTTGTGGGCTCCTTGTCTCTCAATAAGAAGCTCATCTTCTTGTCAAATGCTCCTAGATATACAACCAAACATTCTACATCATTTGGCCTTATATCTTCTAGAATCTCCCTGAGTGCCTTTACAAATTGGAGGTTGAAAATAGGAACTAACTCCCCTTCACTTATATGGATTTCCAAAAAAAAATTCCTTACCACACTTGGATTTACCCTTTCACCGAATTGTTCAACAAAGATTGTCATGAATTGATTCCATGAAGCTATGGAACCCATTGGAAAATGTGAATAGCAATTCCTAGCATCATCCTTCAAGGATTGAACAAAAATATTCATGACAATATCTTCATGATTCACCTCATAATCCCCCATAATATCCATGAATGTTTGCAAATGTTTAGAGGTTGATTCCAAACTTTTCCTTGTGAATTTGGGCAAGTATTTCCTAACATTTTTAGGAATCAGATTGGGGAAACTACTAATGCCATTAAAAACCAATGGCATATACCTTTCAATAATAAAATCCCTTTGAGGGCATGATACAACTTCTTCACCCTGCATACCTTTACTAGATACTCTATAGGGAAATCTTCTAAAAGGTAGGGCTCAAAAGAATTGAATAATTCTCGGATAATTACAAACTTTGCACATAAGAAGTATGAAAAGGAATACTATTATTCCCTATCTTAATGTAAATTCATCTAACAGGGAATCACTTATGATCTCAAGTCTTGAATATTTCTCATAAACGTCCTTCAAACAGAGTAATACACTTTCTATATTTATGAGAATTCCTAGAAATTTGTAGTAGCTGTTATCATTTCTTCCTAACTACAAATTCTACAAATCTAGAAATATTCTCCACGATTGGACTGGTTCTTCGGACAAAGTTGCCACCTCCTTGCACAGAGGAATCAACTTGAAGAGCATGAAGTTATTTTAAGGGTAAATCTCATTTTGGATCTTCTCCAACAATAGAATCATACTCAAATCCTTTGATCTACGTTGCAACTAAATCATTTCCAAGTCCAAGAACTTCTTAATTATCTGAACAAAGGTGCTCAAACATACTAAATTCATAATGGCAAATAATATGACTCTATGTAATGACTCTTAAGGCTTGATTCTTCAAGATTTGAATGACTCTATGACAAGGCAATTTGCAACCGGGCATCTGAGTGCATTTTGTAGTAGAGTCGTCATTTTGTTGGTGGTTTTTCTAATGCACCTAAGGAATCTCTAAGGATATCCAATTCCTATGCTCAAGATCCCTAAAATGACTAGCCAACTAACAAGATTCAGTCGAAGACTGAGATCTTTTGAACTTTAGGCTTTGTGGGGCCAAGGAGAGTGTTCCTATTGTGTTCGTTTGGGAATATGCGTTATAGAACACATCATTTTCATATATCAGTTTGAGTGAAGGATAATTATGCAACAATTACCACAAGATTGGATAATCTTTAAGTAAATTGCTTACCCATTCATCAAAACAATGACATCCTACATGATAATTGACACATACATGTGTTAAGATTAATGAATTTTAAAGTGAATTTGAATCCTGAATTTGAGTAGGACATTAAACAAATGTTTGATTAACCCTTTAGGTGAATCATTAAGGAATAGACCAGTGCCTTGTTACATTGGGAAATGGAGTCGCATACACAATAACTAGTAACACATAAATGACCTTAGAATTTGATGGAATGGACTACTCTCAAAAGAACTTTGCACTATGGAGCTTACTCTTTTTAATATATCACTAATTATAAAATCCCTTGCAAATAACTATAAATTTAAGACCCCATTTAAGCATTTTAAGTGATTGCTTGAATCAAAGCAAAAAAAGAGACATACAATCAAACAGATGTTTGAAGAAGAATGAAAATATCATTGAAATTTCATTCAAAATCCACACATATTCACACAAGGAGAGAAAATATATCAGAATTATCATTTACTCATATTTATCAGTCATATCTATAGAACAATTTAAGTCAATTGCACATGTTCTTCTAAAAGCTCAAAACAAGCTATCTATTCTATTCCTTCTTTTCTATTTATAGCATTCTACCCATATGCACCTGACTCAAAATCTAACTAGAATTTTCATCCCCTATAAATGAGCTTTGAATTACCTTTTATAAGGTAAGGGTGTAGAACAAGCCACTAGCTCAAATGCAATTCAAATACAAAGTTTTAATTTCATTCCTCATTTCGACTACATTTCACAAAATCCCCACACAACAATTTTGTTAAACACGGGAAAAGCCAAAATCATCAAAGCTGCTAGGAAGAAGAAGCAAAGTACCACCAAAATCTTCTTTCATCACCAAGTGAGCCAAAGCACCAAAACCTGCAATGCCACAAGGACACACCATCACCTTCCAACACCTCAGAATTATGCCATGCATGCAAGATGAGAAAATGACAACCCATAAACCATTTAATAACACAAAAATTTATTTACCACCACCTTCATTCACACACCAACAAACCCTTTCCATCAATGCATACACTCCAGCACACACAGTCACTTTGAGTAACATCAATGATTGGGGAAGAGACTTCGACACCTTCCTCAACCCTTTCCTTGTCTACCACAACAATGTCTCTTCCACTTGGAGCTTGAAATGCTAGAGGAGGGATAAACAACACCCCGCTTCAAATGACACAGCTTGGCCCATATTCACCAGATATTTGCAATAGTTAGAGTTATTCTCCATTTCGGTCTCTGATGGGTTGTCAGTAAGGTCGATAGGAGAACTTTGTCAACCAAATGAACCACGGCCATATCAGAGCTTTCGTCGAGTTCTGTTGGAAGGCCCAACAGCTTCATCTCTTTTTATCTCCATCTCCTTTGAAAAACTTGGTTGAGTAGTTTGTGGCCACATCTAACCATCACTGGTGAAGGTTCTCTCTCCTTGATATCATCATGAATTCTTTTTATGTGTCTGGGATCTTCACTACAAGGCTTCTGAGAGTGAAGCCTAGAAGATCTTTGCACTAGAATCGATGTGGAGCCAGACCTGCTCATTTTCTAATCACAAGCACACTCTTGATCTTCACTCTCTACAACAATCATGAGGAATCAGCTAATTAGTTGCTATGACAAGAATAAAAACTCATTCGCTTCTATTTAATCAGTGAGATGATGCTATCAATTACCGATAATGCATGAGAAAAAGTACACGTGCGAAGTGGGCAATTCGCTGGCAGGTGTATTATCACCATTTCGTTTACAAGTGCATGAAAGTCTACAGATTGCACTTCATGATTGTCTGCAGTTAAATCTTTACATGCACAAAGATCAATTTGATCACTCCTACAAAAATCTATCCATTAATGTGCGATGGTTGTAGAGTAAAATGACTATCACACGTGCCACTTATCGGCTTTGAATATAGGCCATTGATCTCTTGCCCGGATGGAGAATCAAATGGTTGGCATTAGGTTCACCATCTTTGAATTCCAATGGTACTTCGCTGATGTGTCCTCAGCCAATGATGTCCATCCATCTCGGACAATGGTCTCTCTATCAGTGGGCT
This sequence comes from Sequoia sempervirens, assembly GCA_007258455.2. Lineage (NCBI taxonomy): Eukaryota > Viridiplantae > Streptophyta > Pinopsida > Cupressales > Cupressaceae > Sequoia > Sequoia sempervirens. Next base: position 125,820 of record VDFB02034160.1, on the reverse strand, counting down.
CCACCCATCACACAAAATTAATAGAATACGATAGGTGTCAAGATCTCCCTGATCTCACTAGTCTTAACTAACATTCACTTTCTCCCAGCGAGCCTACGGGGAATGGTGAAGATCACTCCCAAGCTTTGATCTCAGTTGTTTGTTGAAGGCATCAGACCATGGGCATGGTAGTGGGGAGTGGGTCCCACAATTGTACAAGGAAACATGTCCTTATTTCACTAGCCTCGCAGCTCTTAACCCGTCAGCCCTTACCGCCCATGAGCTGGTAGGGTACAGCTGAGATCTCATCCCAAATTCTCAAATCTTGAAACCTGCACTCCATAAAATGTTAGCATTTAATAAAAGGGACTCAGTTAAGCTGATGGCGACAGGACCCTTGAGGGTGAGTGACTTAAGTTTAAGCAACTAGGAAAATTTAAGACTCAAGTTAGGGAAAAAGGCTAAAGTCGATGGAAAAATTAATGGCCGGTGCTTTGAGCTAGAGGGGCCAGTAAACCAATGTCCAAATTATATGGATTAAAAGGTGACTTAAGAAATTGGTGACCGACAGAGCAAGTCAACACGCGATTATAACATTTGCATACCTTTGCAAATAAAACCCTACTCATTCATGGGGATAAGAGTTTAAATTGGAAACTAGACCCATGGGGAAATGAGGAAACTCTATATAATTTTAGAAGCTCCATCAGGGTAGAGGGTTTAAAGTTTAGGGTTTAATGGTTTTAGGGTAGAGGGTAGAGGGTAGAGGGTTGAGGGTTGAGAGAGAAAGAGAGGGTTGAGGGTTTTAGGGTTGAGGGTTTAAGGGTTTATGGTTTACAGTTTAAGGGTAGAGGGTAGACAAATCTATTTCACTCCCACCCCTCTCCCATTATGAGGCCTTTTCCCCAACCCTAACTAGATAACTCTCTATTCCTCTCAAGTCTCTATCACTCTCAGGTCTCAATCCCTACCACACTACTAGGACTAATCTCTCTCACTCATATCCCCTCTCCCTCTATCTCAAGTTTCACTCCCTTCCTATTGATATTGTGAAAGCATTTCAAAGCACCAAATTTGGCGAGCGCCAAATGTATTTTTACCTTGAAATGGTAAAATAGGGGTTGACCCTATGATTATGGCCCACATGCTTCTACTTTTGTCTGGTTCAGTGCTTAATCCAATAGAGAAATGTCTTTTTTATGCAATTGACTCCCAGTTGTACCAATCTATGCTTGATCCATCACCTTTTTGCCACCAATTTGCATGCCATACAACGTAGATGAAGACATTTTTAAGTTTCTACATCATTCTACATTATATCAGGTAATATATTCATTTTGGTAATATTGAAATGTTTATACTTAGTATGTTTGTTTATTTTTGACAATAATCTAAATTCCTTTAATGATTTTATTAATCATAACAATTCGACATAGAATTCAACATTGAATTAGATGGGAGTTGCATAAAAAAGTTTAATTTTTATGATTTTGAAGAAAAAAATGAAAACCATGACATAATTTAGATGAATTCATGTTTAAACTTATATAAACAACATCAACTTAACACAAATTGTCTTATGAATTCTATTTGCATTGCTTATAATAGTCCATTTCTAGCATGCTTAGATAAACGAATTCAACTTAACTCAAGTTTGTTTGTTTTGTTTTGACAATTTATAGGCCATTCATTTGATGATTTTATTAATCTTCATTGTTACACATAGAATTGAACATTAAATTCATTATTATTGATGGTTTTGGGGAAACTTTTATTTTCAACTAATTTGGAAAACCTAAGAGCTTTCATCAATGTTAATGTGCAAGTTTCTATTATTTTTTTGGTGCCATAAAGAATTCACCTTCATCATGTGCTTAGATAATTTCAAGTGACTCAAGACATAGCTGGTTTAATGCAAGTTTCCATTCATTCATACCATTTACCATTCTTCCTTGTAGTTTTTCAACAAAGATTTGTTGACCTCAAAACACCATTAGGTTTCTTTGGAACAACTTTGACAAAACAAAACATTTGTACACTATCGTAGACCACAAATTAGTTCACTTTTACAAAGGGGACCTATTGGAAACTCCTCTTCAATCCCAAAAATCAATTGGGAAGCAACAACCAGTCAACAAAGCCTCCAATTTCACCATTTATTTGTAGTGAAACACTTTCGAAGACATCTAAACAAGAAACCCTCATTTTAGGCAATTTACATGGGGGTTTATCGAAAAACTATATCCCATACCTTTTCTAGCCCAGCCACCACTTCAAACACCCTTAATTATGTCTACATATGCTTATAAGTTCACTCACCATCCTCTATCATCAATATTTCGCCAAACCCTAGTTCAAAACCTCCATTTTCAAGCAAAATTTGCACATAAACCTTTGGGACAGCAACACAAAAATGCACAAAAACAATTGAAATCAATCCAAACCAAGTCTAAAATGGTGTTAGGCCTACTTCCCACAAGATTTAATCCATCAAAGATCAAAAATTTCCAATACATAACCATACAGATCAAAGAAACTTCAAATTTTCTAGAAAATACACAAAAACAAGGGGTGTTTGAATTACTTCTCTTCTCAAAATTACATTCCAACCTCTCCTTGACAACCTTTTTCTAAATACTATTTTACCTTCCTTGACAACTTTTGTCTAAATTGGCAACTTTTTGACATGATTTTCAACTTTTACATTTGTTACCCAAAATGACTCAAATAACCACAAAATGCAATGTAATCAACAGTATGGATATGTTTGAGAAAATGCATTACAATTTATTTTCTTGTGGTATGGAGGTAGATTTATGTATGAAAAATTTTGTAGCATATAAACATGTTTGATAATTCTAAACAACTCACTGCCTTCTTTCATAAAATGTTTTGGTGTGTTCAATAAAATGAAATGTAGTCAGTGTTATCAATGTGTTTCATAAAATGCATTACTTACTTTTGTTCTATGTGTGATTGTGAATATGCAGCATTGAACGTCATGTTGAGGAAATGAACAAAGCCTCTAACATCAGAAGAATGTGCAGTAAAAAATGCAAGGAGAAGAGAATCAAAAATTGTAGCTCATGAAGCAAAAAAATTACATCCCATACAACCAAAAATTCTCGTGCAATCTAAGAGAGATGTACAATTGGAAAAAAGAAGGACACGAGTGGACAAAGTTATTGGAAGGACACAAATGGATCCCAAAGTTGGAGGCACATCATCAGCCATAGGTGAATTTCAATGCACATCTCCAGTTGAAGAAACACCAACAACATGTGGTCTTCCAAGTACATCAGAAATCACATCTACAGTTGAAGACACACCATCAACAACATTGTGTTTTGAAAGTACATCAACAAACACGCCTCTATTTGAAGTCACTCCATAAACGACATCTCAAGTTGGAGGTACAACATCATTTACATGTCAATCTCAATGGATGTCATCAATTTCACCTCTGATTGAAGGTACACGATCTATCCCCGATGTTGTTGACATTCCTAATGTTGACACAAATTTACATTTGAGAACTCTACACAAAAAACCTATATTTTTTATTGATATTTATTCCAATGTTTTGAAATGGATGTCTGATAAGATGTCAAAACATACATATCAAAGTGATGTAGAGCAGGGTGGAAAACTCTCAACAAGCCAACTACCCTTTAATCTTCCTTCCAGAAAAAAAAAAACCATTGGATAACCATGACCATAGTACATAAGCACTAAATCAACAATCATCTTCTAATGAAACACTAACCAACACTCCAAAACTCAAAACCCTCACTTTTGACAAGTTTCAAATGGGGTTTATTGAAAACCTCACCTCCAGACCTCTCCTCACTATTTCATTGCCTCCAACACCTTCAAATATGTCTTCCCTTGCTTAATTAACTCTTACAAAGTGCTGCCCCAAGTGTTTTCCATCACTACCTACTCTTAACTTTCAAATTTCACTCAAAACACACATTCTTGACAACTAGGCATCATGCCCAAACCCCCAAATGGCAACCCCTGCTCCTTAAATCATGTACACATGCACCCTACACCTAATTATGTCATTCCATTGAGTTATAATAGAATAAAATCGGTGGAAAATACAATTGGTGGAAATTTTCACTCTACCCCTGTGGAAAAAGCATGAATTTAGGCCTAAGAGGCATAGCTTGAAGTAGTAGATTAAAGAAATAGTTTGGAACAAGGTTAGAACCTAGTTGTTTTAGTGTTATTAGGTGTATTTTGATGTGATAGAAGGTCTGCAAAGGCATGGTAGGTCATTTGGATGTTTGCGTTTGAAGCCCTAGTTGAACAAAGAGTGAAAATAGGTGAAATTGAGAGGTTTTAAGAAGGAAATGTGTGAGAAATTTTGGGGAAGCATAATTTGAAGGTGAATTAAGTTTTGCAAGGTTAAATAAGAGTGTTTGGAAATATTTTGGGGTTGAATGAGGTCTGGAGATGGGTTTTTCAATAAACACCTACTTATTTGATGAAAAATGAGGGTTTCATGAAAGAGGGTCTTAGCAAGTGATTTTTGACTTAGTGGTTGAATAATTTGTTGTTTTTGAGGAAGTTTGAGGGCTTTCAAATAGTATTTTTAGTGGTCAGCAAGATTTAAGGAGAGTTCCTTTGTTAAAGTGGGCTAATTGGAGCCCCTTTTTGAGCATTCAATGTTAGTTTGATGGTATCATTCCAAAGTAAGTACATGTGATTGAGTTTGGATAGTTGTGAACATACCTTTCATTGTATCACAAAGGACCTTATTCATAACCAAAAACATTAAGATACCCTAAGCACTAACTGGTGCAAGGGCACCAAGAGCATTTTATAGAAATGTTGAAAATTGAGGTCTTTTGGTTGTTTAGGGGTATTTGAGTCTTTTTGTTCAAAAAATAAGGTCATTTATACCATTTTATGATGTAAGGAGTCCTTTTATAGGTATTTAAGTGGTTGGAAGGTCTAAGTTGCAAAATATTACAAAAATTACAAAATTGTGTAAAAGATATCAAAATTGCAACTTATTGTCAAACGGTGGAAGTTCAAGATTCATCTTGTTGTAGTTCATGGGGAAAGCAATTCAAATTTGTTTATTCATGTTTAGGCATGGTCCTCTTTCGCACCCAAACGTGTTGAATCGCTCTAAGCTACGTTCAACCAGTTGAATCCCTTAAGAGTCTAAAGTGTCAAATGGCTGCAAACTTCAGCATGACGTTACTCGGACACCATGATAAATAGACACTTATCATATAAGTCTATGATATTTTGTTATGCCACTCTACAATAACCTCTCTCGGTTTTTACTATCTCAAAGGCATTTTCTTGTGGTGGCGAGATTTCACTTGGGGAAAAAGTTGTCAAATGCAAGTAGGGCAAAGTTGCAAAGTGGTCCAACTTTTATTTTGCAACTCATGTGACCAAAATAACTATTCCAATGCATCTGAGTGGGTACTTTTATGCTATGAATAGTCCTCTTTTGCACTCAAACACACTGAATCACTTCGAGTTACATTCAACCGGCTAAATCCCTTAAGAGTTTAAAGTGCAAAATGGCTGCAAACTTCAACATGATGTTACTCAGACACCATGATGCTTATAAAAAATTTTATTTAATCCTATGGGATTGTGTTGAACCCCCTACAATAACCTCTCTTGGTTTTTTCTATCTCAAAGGTGTTTTCCTGTAGTAGTGATATTTCACTTGGGAAAAAAGTTATCAAATGCAAGTAGTCCAAAGTTGCAAAGTGGTGCAACTTTATGCAACTTGTGTGACCAAAATAATTGTTCCAACACATTTGAGTGGGTACATTTATTCTATGCATGGTCCTCTTTCATACCCAAATGCGTTGAATCACTCTGAGCTATGTTCAACCAGCTAAATCCCTTAAGAGTTTGAAGTGCAAAATAGCTACAAACTTCAGCATGACTTTATTCAAACACCATGATGCTTAGAAACTTCTTGTTTTAGCCTATAGGATTTTATTGTACCTCTCTACAATAACCTCTCTCAGCTTTTTCTATCTCGGAGGTGTTTTTCTATGGTGGCGAGATTTCACTTGGGGAAAAAGTTGTCAAATGCAAGTAGTGCAAAGTTGCAAAGTGGTGCAACTTTTGTTATGCAACTTGTGTGACCAAAATAACTATTCCAATGCATCTGAGTGGATAAGTTTATGCTAGGCATGGTCCTCTTTCACACCCAAACATGTCACATTTCTCTGAGCTACTTTCAACTGGCTGAATCCCTTAAAATATCGAAATGCAAAATGGCTGCAAAATTCAGCATGACATTACTTGGACACTGTGATGCTTAGAAACTTCTCTTCTAATCTTATGATATTGTGATGAGCCCCTTTACAATAACCTCTCTCAGGTTTTTCTATCTTGGAGGCATCTTCCTATGGCGGCAAGATTTCGCTTGTGGAAAAAGTTGTCAAATGCAAGTAGTGTAAAGTTGTAAAGTGGTGCAACTTTTGTTTTACAATTTGTGTGACCAAACTAACTATTCCAATGCATCTAAGTGGGTATTTTTACACTAGAAATGGTCCTTTTTTTTCACCCAAACATGTTGAATCGCTCTAAGCTACGTTCAACCGGTTGAATCCCTTAGGAGTTTGAAGTGCAAAATGGCTGCAAACTTTAGCATGACGTTACTCGGACACTATGATGTTTAGAAAATTCTCATCTAAGCCTATGGGATTGTGTTGAGTCCCTCTACAATAAATTATCTCATTTTTTTTCTATCTTAGAGGTGTTTTCTTGTGGTGGCAAGATTTCACTTGGGGAAAAAGTTGTCAAATTCAAGTAGTGCAAAGTTGCAAAGTGGTGCAACTTTTGATTTGTAACTCATGTGACCAAACTAACTATTCTAAAGTGTCCAAGTGGGTATATTTATGCTAGGAATGGTCCTTTTCCAGACCCAAAAGATTCGAATTCCTCCAAGCTACGTTCAACTGGTTGAATCCCTTAAGAGTCCAAAGTGCAAAATGGCTGCAAAATTTAGCATGATGTTACTCAGACACCATGATGCTTAGAAACTTCTTATCTGAGCCTATGGGATCATTTTTTTCCCTTATACAATAAGTTCTCTTAGTTTTCACTATCTCAAAGGCATTTTTCTATGGTGTCGAGATTTCACTTATAGAAAAATTTGTCAAATGCAAGTAGTGCAAAGTTGCAAAGTAGTGCAACTTTCGTTCTGCAACTCGTGTGACCAAACTAATTATTCTAACATTTTTGAGTGGGTATTTTTACACTAATAATGGTCCTCTTTTGCACTCAAACGCACTGAATCACTCTGAGCTATGTTCAACCGGTTGAATCCCTTTAGAGTAAGAAGTGCAAAATGGTTGCAAACTTAAGCATGACATTAGTCCGACACCATGACACTCAAAAAATTCTCTTCTAAACCCATGGGATCATGTTGAGCTCCTCTACAATAACCTCTCTTGGTTTTCGCTATCTTGGAGGCATTTTGTTGTGGCGGCGAGATTTCACTTGGGGAAAATGTTGTCAAATGTAAGTAGTGCAAAGTTGCAAAATGTTGCAACTTTCGTTCTGCAACTCGTGTGACAAAACTAACTGTTCCAAAAAATCTAATTAGGTACATTTATGCTAGGAATGGTCCTCTTTCACAGCCAAATGTGTTGAATCGCTATGAGCTACATTCAACTGGTTGAATCCTTTAAGAGTCTTAAGTGCAAAATGGTAGCAAAATTTAGCATAACGTTACTCGGACACCATGAGGCTTAGAAGCTTCTCTCCTAAGTCTATGGGACTGTTTCAAGCCCCTATACATAACCTATCTTGGTTTTTAATATCTTAGAGGCGTTTTCCTATGGCGGCAAAATTTTGCTTGAAAAATTTTTTATCAAATGCAAGTAGTGGAAAGTTACAAAGTGGTGTAACTTTCATTTTGCAACTCGTGTGACCAAACTAACTTCTCCAATATTTCTAAGTGGGTACGTTTACACTAGGAATGGTCCTCTTTTGCACCCAAATGCCTTGAATCACTTTGAGCTACGTTCAACTGGCTGAATTCCTTAAGAGTTCAAAGTGCAAAATGGCTACAAGCTTCAGAATGACATTACTCAGACACCGTGATGCTTAGAAAATTTTTATTTGAGCCTATGATATTGTGTTGAGTCCTTCAATAATAACCTCTCTCAGTTTTCGCTCTCTCGGAGGCGTTTTGTGGTAGCAAAATTTTGCTTGGGAAAAAGTTGTCAAATGCAAGTAGTGCAAAGTTGCAAAGTGGTGCAACTTTCATTTTACAACTCGTGTAACCAAACTAACTATTCCAACACATCTGAGTGGGTACATTTACACTAGGAATGGTCTTCTTTCACACCCAAATGCGTTGAATCACTCTAAGCTACGTTCAACTAGTTGAATCTCTTAAGAGTCTGAAGTGCAAAATGGCTGCAAACTTCAAATTAGCATTACTCGGAAACCATGATTCTTAGAAACTTATTGTCTAAGCCTATGATATTTTGGTGAGCCCCTCTACAATAACCTCTCTCGATTTTCACTATCTTAGAAGCATTTTCTTGTGGTGGCGAGATTTCACTTCAACAAAAAAGTTGTCAAATGCAAGTAGTGCAAAGTTACAAAGTGGTAGAACTTTCGTTCTGCAACTTATGTGACCAAAATAACTATTCCAACGCATCTAATTGGGTATATTTACACTATGAATGGTCCTTTTTCCCACCCAAAATGCGCTGAATCGCTCTAAGATATGTTCAACCGACTAAATCCCTAAAGAGTTTGAAGTGCAAAATGGCTACAAACTTTAGCATGACATTACTTGAACATCGTGATGCTTAGAAACTTCTTTTCTAAGCCTATGGTATCATTTTGTTCCCCTCTATAATAACCTCTCTCTTTTTTTTATATCTTGGAGGCATTTTTCTGTGGTTCCAAGATTTCACTTGGGAAAAAGTTGTCAAATACAAGTAGCACAAATTTGCAAAGTGGTGCAATTTTTGTTCTACAACTCATGTGACCAAACTAATTATTCCAACACGTCTGAGTGGGTAATTTTATGCTAATAATGGTCCTCTTTTTCACCCAAATACAATGAATAACTCTGAGTTACATTCAACTGGCTGAATCGCTTAAGAGTCTAAAGTGCAAAATGGCTGCAAACTTCAGCATGATGTTACTCGGACACCGTGACGCTTAGAAACTTTTTTTCTAAGCCTATGGGCTCATTTTGTGCCCATCTACAATAATCTCTTTTTATTTTCACTATCATAGAGGTGTTTTCTTATGGTGGTGAGATTTCGCTTGGGAAAAAAGTTGTCAAATTCAAGTAGTGCAAAGTTGCAAAGTGGTGCAACTTTTATTCTGTAACTCATGTGACCAAACTAACTTTTCCTATGCATCCAAGTGGGTACATTTATGCTAGACATGGTCCTCTTTCACACCCAAATGTGTCAAATCACTCTAAGCTATGTTCAACTAGTTGAATCCCTTAAGAGTCTAAAGTGCAAAATGGCTGCAAACTTCAGCATGACATTACTCAAACACCATGATGCATATGTAAAAACTTCTCGTCTGATCCTATGGGATTTTGTTGTGGCCCTCTATAATAACCTCTCTTTTTTTTTATATCTCAAAGGTGTTTTCCTGTGGCAGTGAGATTTTTCTTGGGAAAAAAGTTGTCAAATGTTAGTAGTGCAAAGTTGCAAAGTGGTACAACTTTCATTATGCAACTCATGTTACCAAACTAACTATTCCAACACATACGAATGGGTATGTTTACGCTACGCATGGTCCTATTTCACACCCAAAAGTGTTGAATTTCTCTAATCTATGTTCAACCGACTAAATCCCTTAAGAGTTTGAAGTGCAAATTGGTTGCAAACTTCGGCATGACGTTACTCAGACATCATGATGCTTAGAAACTTCTGGTCTGAGCCTATGGGATCATGTTGTTCCCCTCTATTGTAATAACCTCTCTTGGTTTTTTATTGGAAGAAAAATAAGCATGTCTAAGTCAAGAGAAAGTCTTCCTAATCTTGGCAAGGCACAAGCAAAGTCTGCCATGCCTATGGTCAAGGAAAATGTCCAAGATGATGCAAATTCTACTTCAAAAAAAAAAGATATGTCCAAATTGATGTCAATTCCACCCTTGCCTTGAATAATGCTTGTCCAAGACAAAGGTAAAGTCCACCTAAATCAAAGCATACATGGAAAAGATAAGGTAAAGTTGGCCCAGTTCAAAGAATACATGGCAAAGACAACTTAAAGTCCACCCTAAGCTGAAAATAGGAGATGGAAAACATATATTGAATTCTGCCTTAGGCCAAGATCAAAGGGGAGATCCAACATGCTAAGATGGTACCTCATCATCTTCCAACCAATCAAATTGTTCCAAGCTAGCATGTCTAGGTTCAATGAACCTGATACTTCATAATGCAACAACTTTTGATTGTTGGTTTATATTTAACAAAAGGACAAGTGTCCCCAAATGTAATTTTCTCATTGGTCGAGAGGTAGTTAGTTGTGACAAACCCTAATTAGGGTTTTATTTTGTAATGTTGGTCGTTGATTTGAAATCAATCTTAGCCATTGAATTGTATTTGAGGAGATTAAAAAATGAGCTCACCCCTCATTTCTAAAACATGGGAGCATCCATCGCATACTACCAGTTCACTACCTTGTTTATGCTTTCGCTTACTATGATGCTTTGATAATTTTTTTCCAAGCATCCATCTCTTGTCCGAAAGCACTTGTTGTAGGCTCTTAGCCATAGTAGCAATAGAGTGAACTGTTTGATAAAATTCTTTGGTAGACATGTATGAAAAATGTGGTAGCATAGACAAGGTAGTAAACTATTTGAAGAAATTCCTCAAAGAAATGTGGTCTCGTGGTGATGGAATTCCATGAAAGGCATTCCATCACCATGAGACCACATTTCTTTGAGGAATTTTTTCAAATTGTTCACTACCTTGTCTATGCTATTGCTTACTATTACACTTAATTGGATTTTTTCCAAGCATCCATATAGCTTGTTCGAAAGCACCTATTTTAGAATTTTAGCCATAGTAGCAAGGTAGTAAATTGATTGATAACATGCTTTGATAGACATATATGAAAAATGTGGTAGCATAGACAAGGTAGTGAACTGTTTGAAAAAAAATTCCTCAAAGAAATGTGTTCTCTTAGTGATGGAATGCCATGACAAGCACATTGAGACCATATTTCTTTGAGGCATTTTTTTGAACAGTTCACTACCTTTTCTATGCTATTGCTTCTTATTATGCTTTGATACATTTTTTCCAAGCATCCATAGCTTGTTTTCAAGCACCTATTTTAGGCTTTTAGCCATAGCAGCAAGGCAGTGAACTGTTTGATAAAATGCTTTGGTAAACATGTATGAAAAATGTGGTAGCATAGACAAGGCAATGAATTGTTTGAAAAAATTCCTCAAAGAAACATGGTCTCATGGTGATGGAATGGAATGAAAATCCTTAGCAATTTGCATGTCATGGCATTCCATCACTAGGAGACCACATTTCTTTCAGGCATTTTTTTCAAGCAGTTCATTGCCTTGTCTATAGTATTGCTTGCTATTATGCTTTTGATAGATTATTTCCAAGCATCCATAGCTTGTTTGAAAGAACTTTTTTTATGATTTTAGCCATAGGAACAAGGCAGTGAACTATTTGAAAAAATACTTTACTAGACATGTATGAAAAATGTGGTAACATAGACAAGGCCGTGAACTATTTGATAAAATATGTCAAAGAAATTTGGCCTCATAGAATGTCATGATAAGAAAATGCAATTGGCAGTTGCTCCTACTTATTAGTTATACAATGTGAAGTAATTGCATAACTGCTTAGGTTGACTTTGTAAAAACTATATTGTAATTGAAATTTTTCCATCTATCAACATCTAGTTATTAGTTATGTAGTGTGAAGTAATGCTTTGACTTTGAAAGATGTGCAATAAAATGTAATCAACGATATGAATATAAACTACAAAAAAATATTTTTTACAATTCATTAGTTAAAATCTTTATTTTATTTTCTCTCTATATCTCTATATGCTATGGAAATACCTTTCAATTTCAAAATAAATAGATTTTATCTCTTGTTCTACAATTTTTTACCTTTTTTTAAATATGAGTTTTTCCCTTTTTATAAAACTCTTATACTTTTGGTTTGTCAATTTTTTTCCCAAAAGATTTTTTTTGCTATGCATTGGAAGCATGAAGCATACACGTGAATACATGCACTATACGTGAAGTATACATGTGAATAAGTGAAGCATACATGCAAATAAGTGAGGCACAAGTAATTGAAGCATTCCAAAGGATGCAAACCACTAGGAATGGAGCTTATTTACACAATACATTTTAGATGGAGCTTATTGAGAAATCGACAGTAATTAATTAAGCATTAGATGTAAACAAAATCCATGCCTACAACATTCAAGCATAAAATTTACACAATATGCATGATGACATCATTCAAGAATGGCATTAGCAAAATAAGATTTTTTTAATCAAAAAGCCGTAAGGTATACAATGATATATATTGATAAAATTATTTACAATATATCCAAAAAATCCATACAGGCTAAGTACAAAGGAGCCATATTATGGACATAAAATGTCATGTATATATCAATAGTACAAAACATGTGTTCCAAAATGCCACATAGGCATACAACAAACGACCCTAATACAGTCATTTCCCTCTAGGCGAAGGAAATAGATCCAGTGTTTCCTTTGAAATTCAGTTGGATGGATTGACTGTTGGTTCTCTAGTCTTTTGAACACGCTCGCTAGTCCTCTTCTCTTCACTTCGGACCTTCAATTGATACAATAAAATGTAAAGATGTTAATACACATAAATTGAATTGTGGAATGACATATAACAAAATATAGTCACTTACCGCATACAGATAGTCATAATTCACATTTACATCATTACCATGTCCACGATCTGGAGTGACAACCACCTATAGCAACCAACAAGATAGAAATTAATCTACACAAAAGTATCATGAAAATTTTCTATAATAGACCATAAAAGAGCAAATATAATGTCAAATTGACTAATCTATTGGATAACTCTCTCAATGAATTAAAACCAACTATTGTTGTAGCAACATCGTGCTCCATCATGCCACCAACATCACTAGGGTTGTCTGATGTCAACATCTGCAAATGGTAAATGAAAGATTAAATGGTAGAGTGAACTATTAAATGTTAATGGGATGGGATTAGGAAGGAATAAAGGAACAAAAAGTGAATTAAGAGAAGATAATGTGACACGATCAAGGAATACAAATGCAATGTTTGTGTTTATCATCAATTTTTTAGATTTGTATATGAAAATTTATGAAAACTAGCTAACATTGTTTTACAACACCATTATTGAATAAAGGCCACCTGAGTGTAAGTTGTTTGAGGAAATGAATTGTGAGGTGTGGAGGTCGAAGGTCCACCAAGAAACTATTTGAAATCCAAAGCATGTTATGAGACAAACATTCAAATATAACATTCAACTATTCAAATGCAATAATAATATCTTAAATACTAGTTGCATACCTTTGGACTCAATGTCAAGAATGAATAAGGGTGTGTAGGAATGGGGCACGTCTCATGAACACTTCAACCCTGAAATTTCATCATATCAAAATTCTATTAATTTACTTATTCTTAAATTTTAAAATATAATTTAGTAAACAACATTAAATGAACTTGCTAAGATTTACTTGAGTGTCAATGTCGAATGTATCATTCAGTAAATCATTTGTGAAAGACATCACCTCTGCAACTAATGTATGTTGTGTAGCTACATCCTGAGCACTCTGATAATCGTACATGCAAACTGCACCACAAGCACCACAATGGTGGGGTGGAGCTCAAGGCCTACATGTCTCCTCCACACCAAGCTCTACTAGATGCCTCACACACTATAAAATGGTTTGGATGAGTGAGCCAATCTTCTCAAGCGTGTCCACCTCTACACTATCCTTAACAATGGAAGGAATGACAACATGCTCCACCATGGGTCTTGCCAAGGGTCTTGGTTCCAACTATGGATTACGTCGTGCAATAGGTCTATCATGTATGGAGCCCCCACCTCTACCCTAAAAGTATAAGACGTCAAAATAATTTTGCATCTTATTGAGGATAAAATCACAATAGACTTTCCTCAAAAAGTATTGTGGTACCTCATGGTTATTGCATGGAGGTTGGTCAAATACCATCCACCACCTCTCCCAAAAAATTATTTTTAATTAACTCATGGTAGCACAAATGGATGGGGAACCCCCTGCATCTATGAGACAAAGGTGCATTGGTTTTTGGGTCTGTAAATAGGGCAGACAAGTTGGCTTTGCTATTTTTATTTTTTCAACATCTGCATATGCCAACCCTCTAGCATAATATTGTCTCATCTTATTTGACCAAAATTTTATTTTCTCACTCATTTCTCCTACATGAGATACAATTGAATTCAATGATTCAGCAATCCCTCTCCTATAAGGGTGGGTTTGGCATGCTCGGTTAATCTTCCAATTAATTGTTCAATTTTCTCTTTTATTGTTTTCAATTTGACTTAGAATATTTTCTTGTGTTCCTTGAGGATTCCTATGAATTGATGGAGGGGTTTCAGGTTGTTCTTGAATAGGAGGCTCTTCCTGAGGGGGTGACTTTGAATTCTCATTGTTTGGAGGTGGAGATTCATTCCTTGAGAATTAGCACAAAATTTTATTATAAAAACCAATTTCAATTTGCATTCTAAATCAAATTCAAAATAAATAGAATAAAAATGCATACCTCTTTGCAATCTTCGATGTCTCTGACGTGTTGGCAGAATCCTCATGAAAAATAGCAAGCTAAGGATGCAAATAATGGATGGTATTTGGTGAGTGCGAGTTTCAGACCTCAAATCCTCCAAGCCAAGCCATGGGTTGAAGTAAAATTAGGTTTCAAAATACATCTTTTTCTTTTGTTTACCTTTTGCATTTGGCGCACACCAAATTTGGGGTGCATCAAATGGCCAATTTTGGCCTTTTTTGCGAATTTTTACAATTTGACACCTAAATTGTGTCACAGATTGGTGCACTTATCCGATGCTCATATAAGGTCCCATCCATAGCCCTGATAACATCAACAATAGTTTGCATCCTAGATGCAAACATCCTCATAGGTGGTGTGACACATTCTTCATTTTGAATAATGTTGATTTGATTTTGGATGGTTCTAACATTGGCATTGATTCATGCTTGCAAACTAGCACCATCGATTTCAGGTGGTGGAGGTGGGGGCTTATGAGGTGGAGTGGGTGGAGGTGGAGGTGAAGGTGGTGGATATGGATGGTGTGGAGGTGGATTGTGAATATTATTGAATCGATCCATGTGATCTATAAGATATGAGTGAACCTGCATTAGATTTGTAATTTCAAAATGTAAGATACATGTTTAGGAAATACCCTTAAACCATTCAATATAAATGGATTAATTGAATACAAATGATAAAATATGTAAGCCTCATTTATGTCTAAGGCATTTTACTTGAATGAAAATACAATTAACTATTAATATAGGACAATTTATGAATTCTATAGGGTCTACGGTTTAGATTTTAGGTTTTAGGTTTTAGGGTAATAGGATGGCTTAAGGGGATCTATGTAGTAAGTTCCTAGTACAAAATGACATGGATTTTAAGTGAATAAAATTTGGTGAAGATTCCCAAGGCAACCAAATTCCATTAAGGTCTAAGGAAACTTCACCAAATTTTATTCACTTGAGCCATGTCATTTTGTCCTAGGAACTTACTAGACATAGATCCCCTTAAGCCATCCTATCACCCTAAACTATAAATTGATCAACCTAGATCATGAAATATCATTCATATTATAATCTTGCATGATCTTATTATTGTTAAATTTAGTTGCCTTGGGCAACTTCCCCAAATTTTGAGAACTTATTTGATCCCCTTAAGAAATGTCATATTAGGACACCTTAAGACATCCTAAAGTATGGCTTAAGGGGATCTATGAAGTAAGGTCCTAGTACAAAATGACATGGATTAAGTGAATAAAATTTGATAAAGATGCCTAAGGAAACCAAATTTCATTAAGGTCCTAGGCAACTTCACCAAAGTTTATTCACTCGAGTCATGTCATTTTTTCTTAGGACCTTACTAGACATAGATCCCCTTAAGCCATCCTATCACCCTAAACCATAAATCGACCAACCTAGATCATGATTTATCTCATTCATTAAATAATCTTTCATGATCTTATTATTTTTAAATTTGGTTTCCTTGGGCAACTTCACCAAATTTTGAGAACTTATTTAATCCCCTTAAAAAATGTCATATTAGGACCCCTTAAGACATCGATTTACGATTTAGGGTGATAGGATGGCTTAAGGGGATCTATGTCTAGTGAGGTCCTAGGACAAAATTACATGGCTCAAGTGAATAAAATTTGGTGAATTTTCCCAAGGCAACTGAATTTCATTAAAAGCCTAAGAAAAAATGATGGCTTTAGGGTTTAGGCTTTAGAGTTTAGAGTTTAGGGTTTAGGGTAATAGGATAGCTTAAGGGGATCTATGTAGTAAGTTCCTACGAAAAAATTACATGGCTTAAGGGAATAAAATTTGGTGGAGTTGCCTAAGGCAACCAAATTTCATTTTAAGGTCTTAGGACAAAATAAATGCTTTAGTGTTTATGGTTTAGATTTTAGAGTTCAGGGTTTAGGGAACTTAGGGTGAATTTTTGGTGTCCCTTGGAATATAATGTACTTGCAAGTTAGTGAAGAACATTTTATTGTGGAGCAATTGATTGAGATAGCTCTTGTTTCATCTGACCAACCTAGATCATGAAATCTCATTCATATTATAATCTTGCACGATCTTATTATTGTTAAATTTGGTTGCCTTGGGAAACTTCACCAAATTTTGAGAACTTCTTTGATCCCCTTAAGAAATATCATATTAGGACCCCTTAAGACATCAATTTACGATTTAGGGTGATAGGATGGCTTAAGGGTATCTATGTCTAGTGAGGTCCTAGGACAAAATGACATGGCTCAAGTGAATAAAATTTGGTGACATTTCCCAAGGCAACCAAATTTCATTAAGTACCTAGGAAAAAATGATGGATTTAGGGTTTAGGGTTTAGAGTTTAGAGTTTAGGGTTTAGGGTAATAGGATGGCTTAAGGGGATCTATGTAGTAAGGTCCTACAACAAAATGGCATGGCCTAAGGGAATAAAATTTGGTGGAGTTGCCTAAGGCAACCAAATTTAATTTTAAGGTCCTAGGACAAAATGAATGCATTAGTGTTAAGGGTTTAGATTTTAGAGTTCAAGGTTTAGGGTTTAGGGAACTTAGGGTGAAGTTTGGGTGGCCCTTGGAATAATGGACTTGCAAGTTAGTGCCTAGTTTATGAATAATTTTTATTTTATGAATAGATTGACTATTTCCATAATACAAACACATAATTGTGTATTATTAAGATTGAGTTTGATGTATATTTTAACTGGATATTATTTTAATTGAATTTATAAGGTTATTTTATTTAACATTTTTTTCATTAATATTTCCCACTTAAATGAATTTTATGATATAAAATATATAATATAAAATTAGTTAATGTTGAATCAAGTATTTTATTTTCTATTGTTTGGAATTGAAAGAACCTAAAAGAAAGAAAAGAAAAATATTTAGACTCTTTTAGTGTCTAGGTAACTAGTGCAAATTGAGATTTTAGACTAAACTAGAAGCCTAATTAACAAGTAATTGACTAGAATGAGGGTTAAGATTGTCAAAAGACAACAGAAAAACACATGCAAACAAGAAATGGAAACAAGGCATGACTAAGAGAGATCAAAACATAAAGTAGAAATGAATGTTGAATATTATCTAGTTAAGTGACAATTGGAAATGGATTGTACACTTGGATTTAGGAATTTGCTAACTAAATTTGCAAACAAACATTGATAAAATTTATGAATTGTAACTATTCTTTAACATATTGTTTTCTAATCTAATTATAATTTAACATTGAAACTAAAGTTTAACATATTGTTTTCTCCATACAATGCAAATGAAATTTAAAACATTTAAGCAATGTAAATGAATTTTCTTGAGCTAGAAATTAGGGTTTCCAAAATCAAAATGATTTGTTTGATTTCAATTTAGGGTTTTAGAAAAAAAAAATGTTTCAATTCAATTTAGGGTTTCAATCTAAGCAATTAGGGTTTTAATGCAATTTTTTTGTTTCATTTCAAACTAGGGTTTTCAAATCCAATTTTTTTGTTTGATTTGAATTCAGGGTTTCAAAAAGCTTGATTAGGGTTTCCAAATGCAATTTTTTTATTTCATTTCAATTTCTAGGGTTTTGAAATGCAATTTTTTTTGTTTCCTTTCAATTACGGTTTTCAAATGCAAATTTTTTTGGTTTGATTGAACAATTTAGGTTTCAAAAGCTAAATTTTGTTTCTAAAATACAATTCAAGGTTCATTTTTTCCTTTCTATTCAATATCTTCAAGTTTCATTGCATTTTTTCATCTATTTCTACAATTCCTCATTTCTACTATTACAGGAAATAAAATGATTAAAACGTCAAATAAATTAAAAAAAATATGCTAAAATCAATTCTTTATTGACAATTTCAATAAAAAATGAAAAAATGCTAAAAAGTGGGGGTGGAGGCATACTGGAAGATAGTTTTGTAGTCATTGTCACCCACCAAATCAGGATCCTTGTGCGTAATGAAAATGAAGTTTTGTTCATTTTTAAAAATAAATACCATTACAAAACGGGATCCCATTATTACAAAACGGGATCCATATTTTTATAAATCGGGATCCCATTTCGTACTAATCAGGATCCCATTATGTTTTCGTCAGTTTGAGACCTTTAACAAACGGGGTCCCATTGAATCAAAGCTACTAGAAAGAGGAAGGATACCGGACCCATTGAAGACCCTAGTCACTTCTCAAACCTTAACCAAATGTTGCATGAGGACTCCACTAATTCCTCAGACACTAGGGCTAGTGCTAAAAAGAGATCCAGAGCAAGGAAGACAAAGCAGATGTGCTCAGAGGGCTGCAGGAGCAGGTGACTATGTTGAACTGTAAGGTTAACTGCTTGGCTGGTTTGTTGTCAAGTTGATTCACAAGTCATCTCTCACTCTCTCAGATGTGATTAAGGAGGAGTTGAATAAGAACACCATGGATGAAGTCCCCAACTAGATTGGGGAGGATGTGTTAAACCTCGTGGTCAAGAAATGGGAGGGTTCAGACAATTAGCTTTTGGGTCTCTTCTGGGTTATGTCTATGTTGTGTCTATGATGTTACTTGGTTGTGTCTGCGTCTATAGTTTGTTGTTTCTGTAATATTTTTTGCTACTTTTTGGGTTGATACTTTTTGGCCCTTTGGGCTCCTCGTGTAAAGGGTACAACACCCTGTAAATGTTGCTTATATAATAAAAAACATTGCATTAATGAAAAATTAACAAAGCTAGTCTTAATAAGGGGGGAAATGTAAGTATGCAATAATGATAGGAAATTAAGCCTCTAGTGGTTGACTATTCCACTTTCCATTTCCTAAATATAAAAATAATGTGAGATGTTTTCTTAAACTTTAAATTGAACAAGATCTTGAAAATGACCTGCTTATCTTATAAATTAATTTTTTTTGAATTTATACAAAGGAAATATTTTTGAGAGTGATTTGAACATATGTTTATTGTGATGAATGTAGAAACAAGGAAAAATGGGCAATCTAATAACAACCCTAAAATTCATTTCAAACTGTTCTTATTTATAAGTTGAACATTTCCTCACAAAATGTCAACTTACATGTGTTAAATTAGGTTTGTGATAGTAGTCTTTGTAATCTTATTCATAAGATCCTTCTATTTTTCAGGGAAATTGAAAGATGCCTAAGCCATACATCATATAAAAATATTTAATTTTATGTGGTAAAACAACAAAAGCCTTTCCTTGCCAATAGTGACATGGTGTGATGGTTAAGTTGTCGTGTTGTTGTTCTTTCCATCAAGATTCAAATCCCATTGGGTTGTATTTGTTGAGTGTTTATGTTGGGGATGAGGTCCCCTGGTTGTGACCTCACCAGTTCATAGCTCCAGGTCAAAAGTGTTTACCCCTCTTTCAATAACTTCAACCAAATGATGTATTGAAAGATGATTTATTTATTTTTATCTAGTAGTATAGGTAAGGATAATAACTTCAACCTATTTGGTGAAGTATTCAGTAGTTGTTATTATGAATTTATGGCCATTAGAGGAAGATGGATGGATCTTACCAATGAGATTGAGGACCCATTGTAAAAAGCACCAAGGAGTGGTGATGGGTTGCAATAATTGTGATGGTACATGAATAAAATCTTCATTTTTCTAGTAGGATAAAAACTTCTTTATATACTAACATGAATCTTATTCCATAGTGGGTCAATATTATCCCATTCTTAAGATTTTTTAGCTGAGGAAATGTTGTTAGTATATGCACTAAAAATACCATCATGCACCTCTTTCAATGTAAGAGAATCCTCTTTTGAGTTAAGGAATTTATGTAAGGTATTGTAAAAAATACTTCAATATAATGTTATTAAGGATGGTGAAATGGGATGAATGATAGATAAAGGTTTTGTGTTGTGTTCAATATAAGCTTTGTGGTAGGATGTGATTATGGAGGTAAGTGTATTTTTCATGATATCTTAGAGCTCCAATATTGCAAAGGTAATCTTGGTAGATGGACCCAATTAGGGGCTACTACATAGAGATCATTAGAAGGGTGAAAAATTGGTTTCCATTTAAAGAGAGATAAATAATTTCTATGCCCTTTGTCAAAAAACCATGGTTCTCCCATTAACCTCTAATTTATAAGATCCTCTATGTTAGAAAAATTAAATAAAAAAGACCATCCACCATTACACTAATAGAGACATTTCCTTTCAATTTCTACACCACATCTGACCATTTACAGAACAAATCTATGTTGGGTCTAAAATAAAAAAGCTTAACCACTAGAGTATTCTCTACCCCTCAAATAGATTCATCCCTCAAAATATTTAAAAGATTCACTACCATACCTTCATCTAAATGGATCGCTGAGAGAATATTATTCCTTCCATCCTTTGAAACATTCAAACCAATAAGTTTCCCTACCCAAGAAGATGCCCAATCCACCAAAAATTAGCTCAACATCTCGACTAGCAAAAATAGCATCAATTTGCAAAACCTCAAGGACAACACCACTAGCAGTCTTGTTAGTGGAAGCAAAAACAACATGCTCCTTAGAATCTAATATTTTTTTGGGGGGATCTTGTAAGGATCCCCCACCCTAGCATACATCCACAAAATACCACCAAAAAACAACATAAAACTTTCAAACCCTAGCAGAGCACGTTGTTCAACCAAGAATGAGATACTACCTTGAGTACTTATTCATTTTATACGATATTTGATATCTCTTTTTTTAGTCTTTGTAAAAGAGTGGAGCCCTTTTAAAATCCATTTTATTGGTTAAAGCATTGTTAAGCATTTCATTTTTTGTCTTTATAAAATATTGGGCAACTAAATCAAATTGAAGTATACATTGATTTATTTGTTTATTTACTATAGAATTTTGAGGAATTTTTGTGTATTTAACTATTTTATCTCTATTACATATGAAGAATTATCAATGTATACAAATAAATTTCTAAATAAAATATTTTTTTCTAATAAAATGGGCCCAATTTTAGTAGGAAATGGAATGTGTAATCAAATAGTCACAATTGCTAATAAAGTATTAGAATATATTTGGATCTTTTCTAAATATTTCTAAATGATATCATTAGACAAAGGTGGTGTACACACTAGATCACTTTAGGATATTTTTGAGCAATACATATTTTGAATTTTATCAATAATGTCATATTCTTTATGTTCCTTGTTATATAAATTAGCATACATTCAAAAAATTAGGAAAATAGTAAATGATGTAAAAACTAGATTTAGGTTATTAGGTGATAAAAATAGATGATTACATGTGACATTTCAACCTCTATTGAACCTTCGATAAGTGTGACCAAAGTGCTACATGATAACTATGCCAATAGGTGTTTTGTGCAATGTAAGCCAATGTAGGGGATAATTAGGTGTACCCTAAATAGTAACTCTAGGTCCCATATAAGTGTATATGATATTTATCCATATGAATGACAAGTGAAGAGGGTAGATTAACATCAAAAGATATTCCACTAGGAGTTCTAGAGAAGGCTAAAATTTCCAAGTTAAGAATGATATGGAAAGAAAAATATGATATGAAATCATGTGCTAATGTTATAAAGGGATGATAAAACATACAAGGTGAATCAATCCATGAAAATTATCTATTAGTAAAATTAGTTATAAATCCACTCATTAATAATATATCACCATCTTAATACTCATAATTAATAAATAAGCATGAATTAACATGTAGAGATACACTACTTGAACCGTTAAAGCCATCATATAACAACTCCTCACTCAAAGCAATAAGTCATCATGTAATAGAGTAGGATACAATGTAGTACTACTAATAGTTACATGAGAAGATAATGAATAATCATTATAAATCATGTTATCATCATGTAATAAATCATAAAGTAAAGAATCATTATGAATATAAAACCACACAAGGTGTTTAAATACCATGAACCAAGGCATGCGAAGGAAGAAAAATTAAAGATAAAAACATCATCATGCTCATGAATATTTCTAATACTAGTCATAAGTAACATATAATCAAAGTGAAATTCAAGGGATAATGAAGTGGTCATGGATACAAAAGATAGGGAAAATAATTTAAGAAAATCCATGAAGGAAGGAAAAGGATATACATGATTAAAAAATACCTCCATGGAAAATACATTTCCATGCATTTGTAGCATTTAAAAAGATATGAGAACATCAAGGATGAAAGGATGAGATCCCACAAAGGATGAAACAAAATCAAAATCAATAATGCATGCATGGAGAGAGGTTCAAACTAATGGCCTATGATAATCCATGATGAATGACCTAGCAAGAATGAACAAAACAAGGGTTGGTTGTTGGGTAGGAATAAAATTGATATCAATAATGAAAACTAAAATCTTATTCTTGAGACCCTAGGGGGTGTAAGAATGTCAAGTTCACAAAAATTGTAAAAGAAATGATAACATCTCTAGACATGAACTCTATGAAAAATAAATAATGTAATAATTAGTAAATACCCTAAGATAAAGAGATGGGATTGTAATTGTTTGAAATAATGCACTAGAAAATTTATTTAACAAAATTATGGTACTTAGCTCTTTGTTTGATGCTAATTTTACTATGACAAATCTCACCATATCAATTCACTCCTAGACTATAAATTCTAAGGCTTGTGAAGTGACTAATCTAGGATTGGAAATTTTCATATGTAGCAACATTTTAATTTCATAATTGTCGAAACAATCTTTGAAATTGAGGATTTGAACCTAGTGCATGAATTCGAACCTAACATCATGTGGATCTAAACTTGTCAGTTGTGATTCTATTGTGCTTACAAACAAGTATTTGCATGAGTATTTGGGCTTGCAATAATAAAATTGTAGTGTTGAGGAACATATTTAAGGAGTTGGCTAGGCTGGGATAAATCTCCATTGGTTAAAACCTGAGATAGTGATATAAGGGCTTGGTACAATGATCAAAGGTACTATGTAGGCATGTTGTACACCTAAGATGCTAGTGTAATGTGTAGAGATTGAAAATTTTCCTAGACCTGCTAATACCTTTTTTCCTTGTCAATTCCCTTGTCTAATGTCATGAGTCCTCTATTAATTAAATAATTTTAATTATTCAATTAATTCATTTCTAGCTTTATATTTCCTCTTTTGATTAATTAAATAAATTCTATTTATTTAATTATGTCCTAATGTCTCTTTCTACTACAATTAAATAAATCTTATTTATTTAATCATTTATCCATCTTTCAACTATAATTAGATAATTATGTTAATTATTCATTAGCCTTTTCTATAAATAAATTTTATTTATTTAATTGCCTACTAATTTGTCATCTTCTTCCTTTTTTTGGATTAAATTATTATTTAATTCAAAAATCAGCTTGTCAAATGTCTTATTTAATTAAATAATATATTTATTATTTAATTACCCATATCTCACTTTTGAATTAAATTGTTATTTAATGAAAAAGTCAACTTGTCACATATCCTCTATAATTAAATAATACTTTTATTATTTAATTATTCATTTGAATTTCCCCTACAACCTCTTTTTCTGTCAATTTTATCTTCCACATCAAATCTTATCTATTGACATCTCATTTAATTCTAGCCCTTGATTGAGTTATCTTATAAATCAATCTTAGCCATTCATTCTTATCATTTTCCCTAATTTTGCCCTAACCCTATTCCATACTACAACTTTCATTCTTAGCCATTAATTGAAACATCTCTTTGACATTGAATCCCATCCCTTCATTATAAATTGTATTTTCTATAAAAGACCCTAGTCTTGTCATTTCCATCCATCTAGTTCATATGCAAGTACATGTTGCTATTGTGAGACAACAATCTTCAATATTTTGCTAGTTATTGTCATAGGCTTATTATTGCACACTCAAATCAGAGGACATTAAGTACATTTGAGCAAGATGGAGAAAAGCAATGGAGGTCAATCAATGATGGCATGAAGACTTTATGATGATATTGCTTTATATTTCATGTCTTTAGACTTATTTGTGTTCTATTGTTGATTTAAGGTTAGTTTTATACTATTTTACATTAACCTAAAATTTTACCCTAGATTAGATAATGCTATTGTCATAAAATAATGCTCTAGTCTTCTTTGATATGTATAAAAAAATATATTTGATTCTTGATCTTAGACTCTAAACATCATGTATCATCCTAACATAGGGGAAGAAATGCAATAATGAAATGCCATTAAGCCGACGGTTGTTGACCGTTCCCTTTCCTCAATATAAAATGATAGTGTAAGAAGAAGAGGAGAAGATTGATCTCTGAGCAAATAGATTTCATTTCATTTCAGGTTAGTGATTTATTTTGTTTACAGTCCTTACCATTTCTGTCACCTTTTTCTCTGGTATTTGATTTATTTTGTTTACAGTCCTACCATTTCTGTCACCTTTTTCTCTGGTATTTGCCAGATTTCTGAATTTTCAAAAGGTGTCAGATATTTTCTGAATCCCGGCGTTCAAACAAATCTTGAAAATGGCTTACTTATCTTATCAATTAAATTTTGTTGAATTTAGACAAATGCGTCGGTATCTGTGATTTAAAGTAAACAGGATTGAACTCAACTCTTTGTAGTCTGTTATCTGTTTTTGGGTCGTTTAGATGTCTCTTCCAGAGTTGATGGTTGTTTCATATTCTTTGGCGTTATTCTTTTTGTAAAAAGTTTTTTTTGTAATAAAACTGCAATAGACTCACACCTTGATTTCCACATGATATTGGCTTTACTAATTGAATTTCTACACACTTTCTAATATTTAATACTTTTCCTTCTATTGAAACTCATAATAACACTATCTAATACATTGTTTTTGTGATTGTAAGTGGCAATTAAGAAGTTATCAAACCCTTATCCTTGAGCAGTTATGGAGGCAACTGATTCATTGAGGCAGCAACAAGAGGAATATGATGCATTCTTAGAGAAGGTAAAGAGGACAGTGTTTCTGGACAATCTTTCACCATTGGTAACTGTGCCAATCCTCAAGAATGCCCTTGGACAATTTGGGGTGGTATTAAATGTCCAAATCTTACCAAATTATTTGGAGGACAAGAATGTGGCCATAAATGCTTTGGTTGAAATGCAAAATGAACGTGAGGCTGAAAATACAGTGACAGAAATAACAGCAAATGTATTCATGATTGCTGGCATGCCAAGATCAGTGAGAGCAATGAAAGCAAAAATTGAAATGTTTCCTGACCGTCCAGCGCCCCCTGGAAGAAGAATAAGGTGTTGTTGGATCAATTCCGATGACCCTCTTGGAATAGAGTCTTAGAGATGAAGCATCTTGCCATCAAACATTCTGCAGAAGCTGAACAATTATTGAAGGTGAGTATTGAATGAATAGCTTGGTAATATTATAAGATTTAGAGGGCAAGGTAGCATGATAATTTGAAAATTTGTTTGATGAATGCAGTATCAAAGAGAAGAAGAAGAAAAGCTGGGAGCACAACAAGAAGCCACCCTCAGAAGTAATTATAAAAAATATGAATTAATTGAAAGTTTATACAGTGATGGGACTGTAGATAGTTTATCTAGACGCTATAATCTTCAACATAAGAAATAGTGTTATGTTTTGGAGACACAAATCATCCCAAACAAAATAAACATTTCTTATTTTTTTCTCCTTAGAGAACCGTATAAATGTTTTTCCTTTTAACATTAGTTCTAAACTCTTCATTGATGGATTGTATTAGCCTCTGAGTAATGGGGGAATTTTTGTTTTCTTCATCTGTTTTTCATTAATCAAATTTTTATTAGCTTCATTTTTTATTACTTTTTATCAAATTAATTTTTTTTAATAATTATTATTAAATAATAATTTTAATTTTAATTTATTTTTTTAATTTAATATATTTTTAAATTGAAAATTGAAAATTTAATTATATTAAATTATTGATTGGTGAATTATCATATTATATTAGTTTTAAGGTTGTTTAAATGAATATTTAAAATTGTACCATGCTAAAAATATTATTAGAATGTTTTATAATATCTATTCTTGAACATTAAGATATCATGTAATAAAAAGATTTCCTTGTGTGCAACAAAAAATCAATCACGTTAATATGGTTCTCTCATACTAAAAGAAACTAATCGACATATCAATTCATTTTTATAGATAGAGTGTGATACAAGTTGAAAAATGTACAAGCATAATGTCTAACAATAGGAGATAAGGGAGTAGAAGATTAGAAAACTCAATAAGATGAGAGTATACAGAAACTTTAAGCCTCAAAGAAAAAGAATATAAAATAACATGAATATAGGTTAAACATTAGTTGATTGTCTACCACCAAGAGTAGAAGACAATGAACAAGTATTTGAAGATATTGTTTGAAGAGAGAATGAGAAATGTGCCCAAGAAAAAAGCTAATGGCATGGAAGACTTTCTTCACCTGATCTTCTAAGATTGAGCCAAGCTCTAACTTATGTCAATTTATTGCACTTTCAAATGTATTCATAGAATCATTTTGAAGACCAAATATCATAGCATTGTAGACATAATTAACAATGCATTCTTATTTTGTCTCTTTAAAATGAATAAACAATTAATAGGTGTAGAGTCAAGAGAGAGGTCATACATTCATCTTAGTATTGAAAAATTAAAGTTTGTTAGATAATTTTGGTGAGATTGGAAAATTTCTAATGTTTCAAAAAAAAAAAAAAATTGTAAAACTAATATGTAAAATTGAGTATTTAAAGTCAATGCATATATTTAAATTTCACTTGTGGATTTGACCTTGTCAACTATGATTCTATTGTGCTTATAAACAAAGATTCACTTGAGTACCTAAACTTGAAATAGTAAATTAGCAACGTTGACAAATATATTTGATGAGTTTGCTAGGTTAGGATAATTTTTCCTTGGTCAAACCCTTGGATAATGATTCAACTACTTGATATAACAATCAAAGGCAAGAAGTAGTCATGTAGTATGCCTAGGATGCTAATGTAAAGTAGATGCTAAAAATTAATACTTTGATGTTTCTTGTTGTATGCACTAAATGGTAAGATTGAAACAAAGTTTGTCTTTTAATATAACACTCCAATGTATATAATTTAAATATTTTTATGCTTTATTTAACTAACAATAATTAATTAGAATGAAGCATGGTCAATCCAAAACATAAATTTATTCTACAATAATAAATAAACTAGCATTTGCATCTAAAGAAGGTTCAAGGATTATGCTAATAGAAAACTATATGTATGTTAATACGTTAGAGAGTACATGTTTGTGCATGAAAATTCTAGTTGCATGTGACTGGATTAAACAATTAATAATAAATTCTAAATAATGAAATGAAATAAATTTAAACAAATCTAGATTTTTTCCTTAAAGAAATTAAGTATTATTGATAATGAAATTTTTGCATACAGATTTAAAACATAAAACAACATAAATGAAAAAAGAAAGTTGTCATCAAATTGACGTAAAAAACACTGCAAATGAAAATAGAATGTTCCCATCCAGTTGTCAAATCAATATTTATCTGGCTTTTATGTGATAAGTGAGATTTTGAAGGCTTTTACCTAACATTTTGAAGGCTTTTACCATTAAACAACAGCCGAGCTAAAACTTATTTTAGGATGATTCAACAATGGTTTGTAGATGTGAAACTTATTTCAGACTCAAATCTCACACTATATGTAACCTTTCGACTAACTAAATAAAAAATGATAACCCATTAAAACAAATACAAATAAAATTAAACTAAAATTAAATTATTTAACAAACTCTTTTTTATTTACTAGATATTTGAATTTTCGAAGGGTGTGAGACATTTTCTCAATCCTTGTGTTGAACCAGACCTTGAAAATGACCTGCTGATCTAGCTTAGTTGAATTTATATAGAAGCGTGAGAATCTGTGATTTACTCCATATGCAGGAAATATTATTGAGAGTGATTTGAACACATGTTTTATTGTAATGAATCTAGAAACAGAGAAAAACAACTCTCTAACTCCTTTCAAACTGTGCTTATTTATAAGTTGAACATTTCCTCACAAAATGGCAACTTACATGTGTTAAATTAGGCCTGTGATGGCACCCTTTGTAATACGTCATCAAAGCACTTTTTCTTCTTCCTTACGTTTTTTCATAGAAATTATTAATTTTCAAGACTAAACTGCCGTCTGGTTCAAGTCACTATCATTTATTAATTAGGAACAAAAAGACAACAAGAAGCAAAAACGGGTTTACAGAAACAGATCGGCGGTTTTGTGCTGGAGACTTCTTCGCCACGAAAATAAACTGCTCGGACGACTTAAAAACGGCCGTTCAAAATTCAAAATTAAAGTTTAGTCATCTCCATTGAAGATGAATAATATTAAAGTTCATTTTGAATTATGCAACTTTTAACTGTTCATCTATTTAATATTTTCTACTAATTTCTTAAAATATCTAACCCTATAGCATGGTCGAGGTCCTTCTTCATATGTGTCAACTCTATTAGTGTTCAAGTTATTAAATACCAATGTGATAGACTAGTTCATGTCCTATGAGGTGGAGATGCATGCAATCACCTTTTATGAATTCAATACCCCACTTTGCCTTGTGATGGTATGAATTGTTGTCCTCAACCATACTCTTGAAGATGAATGGAATCCAAGGGCCAGAAAAATGTGGGTTGACAAGCAGCCATTTTCCACTATCTAGATGGAATCCTAAACCAATCATCTCATCATCCACAACCTTATTAATACCATAGCACCACCAAGATTTGATGATCATATCAACAATAGCCCACATGTCTTCTTTAAGTCTATTTTGTGTCTAGTAGAATAGCAACAAACATAGAAGATATGTCTTTATTAACCTTGTATCTATGAGAGGATGAGATACCAATGTGATAAACTAGTTCACACCTGATATGATGGAGATGAATGCAATCACTTTTAAGCAATAAATACCCACTTTTCCTTGTGATGGTGAGCATTGTTGTCCTCACCCATAGCCCTGAAGACGAATGAAATCCAAGGGCCAAAGTAAGGTGAGTTGATAAGAAGTCATTTTCCACTATCTGGATTGAATCCTAAATCAATCATCACATCATCCACGACCTTCTTAATACTATAGCACCACCAAGATTTGAAGATCATATCTACAATAGCCCTTATATCTTCTTTTGTCTACATTGTGTCTAACAAAATGGAAACAAACATAAAAGATGTCTTTATTAACCCTATATCTATGAGAGAATGAGAGAAAGGTATCTCCTAACACCTATTTGATTGCATTCAACACTATCATAGAGTTCATTTTAAATACCTTTTCAGCCTAAAATCCATCACTTACCCTCTAAAATCCTTCATATCATTAATATTAGTAATTTTAAAAACATATTCTAAAAAATATAACTAATAACTAAATTTTATTTTAATAATTACAAATGTAAGATGATTTAAATAAATAGTATTAAACTCTATTTTGATAATATGTTTGTCTATTAGCATTTCAAATCATTCCATAATTCACAACCTATTTTAATGAAACTTTATTTGAGAGACTCTTGTCTTAGTTTCCGCATGATGTTAGACTTTTCTATTTCCCTAGGCACTAAATGGAAGAATTAAACAATATTATGGGGTCCACCTTTAATAGAAAGATTAGTAAAAGTCATAGAATATATACCACTATTGTCAAAACCTTTGATAGTAAGGTTTGCCAACATTCAATTTCTTCAAACAATTCTCACTACATATATTTAAGATAGGTCCATATGAACTAAAAATATATATATTTATATTCTCATATTTGATCACAATATGTAAAGGTATTTAAGGATCATTAAGAAATTGTTTAGGTATAAGATCTATACAATCAAATTATATATATATATAATTGTAGAACTAATAGATGCAATTGTTGACTTGTGAAATTGTAAGAGACAACTTTAAGAGTTGGTAAATCAAATCTTCTATAGAAAGGAGACTAAAATCCTCCTTAAGGTCTTAAGGTAACTAGGACTTGGTGTTTGAAGATATCTTACTAATAAAATTAGGAATTTTTAAAAAGAGACCTATTAGGTAAAGCTCAATTCAATAAATGAAAGAGAAAACTTATATTTAAACTAACTACACTATACTTTAATTGATTTATGTAAGAAAATGCAAAAAAAGATCAAATAGAAAATGGGAAAGGGAGTGAAGTCAAGAAAGAGGGGAAGAGAAAGAAAGTGAGCATGTCAACCATAATATAACCACTAACTTAGAAACATTAATTACAAGAAAATATTAATAGCTTGTCATTGTTAGTCTTGGCTCAATATATGACAAGAATTATGCAAGAGTCTAGAAAAATTACTCAATATTATGAATATATCTATAAATGAGAAAAACAAGGAAACCATCACCAAATTATTTGTGTAGATGATAACCAATGATCTAATGAACAAATTATTATTAAGCTCAAATAAATTACAATCACAAAGAAAGTTAGCACAAGCTACAATTACCAACTTTGCAAATAAATCAAACTCAAATTACAAGTACATAGTTTTCCTATTAATTTAATTCTTGAATACTCTTTACAAAATATCTATATTAATACTAATTCTTAAAAATAATTACAAATAAAAATAAATTAAAACTAAATTTAAATTATTTAATAAACTCTATACAAAATAAGTTATTTTACATATTAAACATTAAATGAAATAAAACATCTTAAACTCAAAATTTAAATATATTGTATGTAGTAATAAATAAATAAAAATAAAAATAATACTAACTCTTAAAAATAAACTAAAATTAAATTATTTAATAAACCTATACAAAATAAATTATCTTACATATTAAACATTGCATTAATGAATGGAAAATCTTGTGGGCCACAATAAGATGATGTCGGCTTGATTCGCTCGCTCTTGGAAGGATCGGCGGGTCACCCTGGGTGGCATTGCTTTCGAAGTCAATGAAGAGGTTATTGGTAGGGCTATTGGCCTCTCCTGTGAAGGCATAAAGTATAAAAAGGACACCAAATCGCAGGATTTGGTGAATCTCAATGTGTTTTTTAAGGGGAATGAGAAGCTAGTCAAAAGGAAATCCGCTTTAACTAGGAAGCATTTCCTCAACCTTTGGAAGACTCTCAACCAAGCAAAAGAAATTTTTAGGCAAGACATATCACCTGTAACCCACCAACAAGCTATGGTCCAACATGCTCACCCGCAACATAGGATAGAAGGAAGTAATCGATCTCAACCTCGGAAGACTCTCAACCAAGGGAATCACTCCAATCCTGAAGGGTAAGACAAGACCTAGGAGGCATCATTCCTCCACAACTCAAGACAAGGTTGGAAAACTCAACCCTCTAAAACGCCATATTAAGGCACTCAAGGTAAGAGGTCCTACGACTATCTCGCCCCAACAAGCATTTGGAACACACCCAAGAAACACACTACAACCACACTCAAGAACCACTCAAGGGTCACAACACTTTACACAATGAAAGAGCCAAGCAACAAGAAGGAAGCCAAGAAAAACACACCTCTTGGTAGGCTTGCGAGCCTAACCCTCACAAAAGCATTCAACAAAATACATGCAAAGGCGGAAACAACAGCAAAATTGATTGTCGTCCACCACACACAACACATCAAAATCACACACTACACAATCGTTCATAATGCATTCTTCCAGTAGAAAGGATATCGGTGCATTGCGCACTACACCGAGGGTCCTACCCTTTCCACTGACTTCCTGCACCATTGGACCATCACCACCTAAACACAACTTCTGGGTAAACAAGTGAGAACAACCAAAAGGAAAAACATAAATTAAAGAGTGAAACACCTAGGTCAACGTAATGGGCTCATAGGTAAACAAGTATGGGACACAACTAACAGCTTAGTGCCCAATGTATAAACTTACACAACTAACAGCTTAGTGGTTCACCATTATCCAGAGCACCCAGTGTTTAAACCTAGGCTCTAATACCAAGTGTAAAACCCCATCCCGCAACCTAGAGGACGATGCAATACTGCGGAAGCACAACTAATTTTTTTTTTTAAAGTTAAAACAAGACGAGTAAAGTAACCTACTCTAGCCACATACATCCTCTAGGCTACGCAACACGTCTACATGTGAACACCATTACTTATAAAATTTAACCAACCATAGCATATGAATATTAAACTCAAGATACAACTTACAACAAAGCATTAAACCATTTTAAGATAAATCTAACACATAGAAATGTATTAAACATATTTCCACATATACAACACCATTAAATCCAATAATGAATAGATCATAAATACTATTACAATTACATCACAAAGGTTCACCTCGATACAAATGAGGTATTACAATTATACATATAGATCCACAGTTACAATGAAGAAGGAGAGAACAACTCCAGAGAACCACACAAGCTCCTCAAACAAGAAGATCCTACCATCACGAACAGAAAGAGAAACTCAACAGTGTAAGATGCACGCCACCCAACCATCTGGTACCCATAGGCCCAGCCCCCGTACTAGGAGATAGTAACAGGAAACCAAGACAACCTATTACCTCTAGACACAGACAATATACAAGACCACACTGTACCAGTAAATGCAAAACAACACTGTACCAGTAAACACAAAACAACACTGTACCATAAAAACACAAAACAACATTGTATCAAAAATACACAAAACATAAGGTTACATTGCTTCCAGAACCACTAAATCAAATACATCCACTGTATAATACAAATCAACCATTGTCATAGGAGTGTCATCACAAAGGTTGCATTAGTTATCCAAAGGAAATCTTCTTAGGTCCCGGCCCCCCTCTAGGGTTATTCTGGTAACCTCTTACGATTCCGGCCCCACATGCACACCAATGCGGAATCAGTTATCTTTCGAGAAGACAAGATAACGATCTTGCCATTCCAGGCCTTCCTGACTCATCTCAAGTCTCATACTAGCCCTTGAGCCAATTAGTGAGGCTAAATTATCTGATTTATTAAGCTACTCCATCCCTAATAAAGGTTATTTAATTTCCACTAATTAACCTGACTTTCACATGAGTTATCCTGGGACCCCTTTGTGTCTCGGCCCCCGTTGAAATCCACTCCCCTATCGACAACACAATAACATATTCCACAACCCAAGGGTAGACAGTGCACAAAATACGATAACAAATATCAACTATTTTGTAAAGAATAACACATCCCGTTCGTAGTAATCAGGTGCTCAAATCAAATCACACAACCCGTTCATAGTAATCGGGTGTTCAAACTAATTCACACATCCCTACGGATGTTAAATACTGAAACCCAAAAAACGTGCACTACCCAAGGAAAATCTCAAAAAGGGCGAACAAAAGATACAATAACTCTCTCACAATTTTACAATCTCTGGAAGACTTATAATTTTTCTCGACAACAAATATCTCCAATGCCCAATACACAATTATAGAAGAATACACAACAATAAGAAGCCACTCAAGTAATTAAATAAATGACCATTAGGATTTCCTAAATCCAATAAATCCACAACGAATTAAACCAACTGCTTAACTTCGAGTTTGACAATTACTCATAATATTCAATTCAAATTGTCCGCAAATGTGAACAGAAAATAATACAACTTAAAATAATTCAGGCACTTAAATAATCTAATATTCAGATTTCGTAAATCCAAATTGAATCAATATCTATTTAAATACAAATCAACTTTCACTTCTAAGTCCTTTTATTTTAAGATTTTTTTAACCCATGCATTTACATGTTTTTATTAATATATAAATACTTCTGTTTACAAATCATAAGAAAATTAAAACTAATTGTTAACTCAAATTTCACAAACAAATATAAATAGAAATATTAATCCTTCTAATAAAATCATCTTATTATAAAACAACTACTTGTGCATTGTATGTATTAATTAATGATATAATATATCTTTTAAATAAACATACATATATTCTAATTACATAATCTAATTATTATTTTCCAACATTTATTTAAAAATATCAAATTGTGCATGTGCATGCACCTATTTAAAAAATACATTTAAATATATTTTAAATACTCTAAAATTATATGCAATATTTCTAATATATATTTTTAAACAAATAAATAAATATATAAATATAAATTAACAATTTTCAGACAACCCTAATCATAAATCTTGTATGTTGCGATTTTAATAACTTTTATTTTCAGATCTGGGTTTCTCTGAAATTTTTACTGAAAGTGCGCAAATTAGTCGTCTAAAACATATAAAAAATTCAGCCCTACCCAGTTCGTAAATTTCGCATTATGATTAATTTAGTGGCACACTCTCTCTGCTGTTTTGATTTTCAAATTACCAGAGGTTTCCAATTTTTTTAAATCTATCAGAGGATTTTATCCTCAATCCTACATAGGTTTTTCTAATTCCTCAAATACTTTTATTTGTATTTTCTATTGTTTAAAATCATTCCCTACAAAGATCTAAATCTTCAATGGTAATTTATCATTTTGTACAGAAGAATAAATTATGTTTTCACAGGAAGAGGTTTCTAAGTTTTGATTTAAATTCAACAGAGGTTCAATAATTCCACTATAATTTCCTCCTGTATAAATCTATTTCGAATAAACAAATTACACAGAGGATTTAATTGTTTTCTACAAAGGTTTCATTTTCACGGCAATTTTTTAAAAGAAAAAAAAAAGATTTTCTACAGTATTGAAAAATCATTTCCTAAAACATTTCCAATTTGCATTACAGTAATAAAATAACTTTTCAATTTCAAATTTTACAAAAACAATAAAGAATCTGTTACAGAAGAATGTTGCCTCAAGAAAATGTTGTCGTACTTCTCTATAATTTCAATTCTTAATATAGCCAAAGTTTTCTTCAATGCAATTGCCTCCTTCCAAAAGACACCACAAAAAACACAACCAATAATTCTACAACAAAACAATTCTATAACAATTTCCTTCGAAAGATCCACAATTTCATCACCAATTTTCTACAACCCATACAAAACTTTTCCTGTGAAACAACTTTCTTTTTTTTTTTTTCCAAAAATCCTCCCCGTGAATGAATTTTCAACAATTAGATTACAAATTTGTAACTCTCAGTTATTTTAAACAAAATATCCAAAATATCTTTTCCCTCAACAATTTAGATATTTTCTATTCACATGCATTTAAATATAATAATACAATTTTCTAATTGCAACCAATTTAAATATTTTTTTACTTATTTAATTACCATTTATTTTCAATAATAAAATTTACTCAATCAACATAACCAAAATTTATTTATTTATTCTAAAGCCCTCACAACAATAATTCATTTAATTAAATATTTAAAATTAAATACACATTTAATCTAAATTAAATTTGCACAAGAATAAAATATCTAGAACAACAATGATAAATCTAAGACCAAATTCAAACTGACGACACGCTATACTAGGGTAAAGGTATGACTAGGTAACCCGTTACTATCTCCCAATATTACTGTTGAGTAGTGGACACGCTCAGACCTGTGAAACCGGGTGAAGCTAATGTCCGGTACCTGCAATCCTGCAAACCAGCAAATGTCGCACATGTATACATATAATAAATCATACACACCGTGAAAAGAGAATCGCAGAAATCATAGGGCACTCGCGAGTGAGTGATGCAATACCATTCTCTTCACCAATACAGTCACATCAAGACTGACAAAATTAAAATATCAATAATCAATAAATGAGCATACATCATTATTAATTCAAATAACAAATATGCTAATGATAAAACATGTTATAAACAAATAATCAGTCACAACATAACAAAAACACATAACAAAGAAAGTATTGTCAATCAAAAGATCCAAAATGGAGGGGTGTTACAACACAACAAGGACCAAAACCTTCTATGGATATTATCATTCATCCTCCTATTGTGGTTAACTTGGATGATGATGAGGAAACTGCTAAAATTGATGAACAAGTGCATAATGAGTTGAATTTGCTATTTTCCTCTTCCATGAGCTTAAACGATAACAACCTTGATGATCCTCCTAAACCAAGTGATGCACCTCGTGTTGAACTTGGTGATTCTCCTAGTACAACACTTGATATTTTCCCTCTTGCTAGTGATCTACATTCCGCATATACTGAACAAGACTGGGATGCAGATGACATGCTAAACGGTTGACTCGCATGTGCTTTACTAGTCTTTTTATTTTGTTTTCCTTTTTTTTTTTTTTCCTTCCTTTTGCTTTTGATTGCATGTGTGTAATGTGATCCCTCGTGATTTTCTTTTTGATGTCTCCTCTCTCTATGTGCATTCCTCATTTTTACCTTCATTCTTCTATATGTTGTATACTTTTTCCTTATATCTTTTCTTTTCATTTTCATTTTCATTTTTGTCTTGTGTTTTCCTTTTGGGGATTATGTAAGGTGTCGAGACACCCATGTCTCTTCCATGTTGACCCAAAATATTTTTCATTATCTTTTCTTTTCATTTTCATTTTTGTTTTGTGTTTTCCTTTTGGGAATGACGTAAGGCATCGAGGCATTCATGTTTCTTCCATGTTGACCCAAAAGGCTTTTTCATTTTCTTTCACTCTCTTTGTGTCATTTTTTTAGTTCTATGTGTATTTGAGGAATGATGACAGTTCTGAGCTCTCTGGTATCATTGCAACAGAGATAGACACTGACCCCAAATCCATAGATTCCTTATGTGTTTATGGGGGCCAACCCTTTCTTTTCCTTTTCCTTTTTCATTTTTAGCTACGTTAAAGTAATTGCTCACAACATGGTGTTAGCAATTTCTTTAAAGTGAGGGAATACATTGGCATTATTTTTGACATGATTTTATTTGTATTTGTTTCATGTTCCTTAATGTGATTTTCTTTCTTTATGTGATGCATTTTTCCTCTTGGTGGTATCATTGGGTTTGATTCCCTCCAAGAGTGTGATATTTCCTTGTCCTCTCTTGGAAACATTAGATACGATGTTACTTAGGATGAGACCTTGTATTTATCCTCTCTTGAAGACATTAAGAACAATGTCCCCTAAGAATAAGACCTTGCATGAATTAAGCAAAATCCCTTTGAACATCCCTTTTTCTTGTTGCATTTTTCTTTTGTGCCTTATTAAAGTCATGGAGGTATGACTTTGATATGGTCCCCTGGGGCTCACCTAGTGAAAAACTAGCTTCACCAGCCCTTGTGAGCATGCTTTTCTGTCTTTTTTCCCTTTTTTTGTACCTTATTAAATTCATGGAAGTATGGCTTTGATATGGTTCCCTGGAGCTCACCTACTAAACAACTAGCTTCACTAGCCCTTGTGAGCGTGCATTTTTTGTTTGTACCTTATTAAATTCACAGAGGTATGGCTTTGATATGGTCCCCTAGGGCTCACCTAGTGAACTAGATTCACTAGCCCTTGTGAGCATGCATTTTCCATTTTTCCTTATCATAGTCATGGGGGTATGACCTTGATATGGACCTCTTTGGGTTCACCTAGTGGACACCTAAGTTCACTAGCCCTTGTGAACATGCATTTCGTTTGCATAGTGGACAACACATTCACTTGTAAACATCTCTTAACAAATTAGACCTAGTCCACTATGTTGAACGACCAGTCGAAGCTTTATCCGTTGCATTTTTCCTTTTTATTTTTGTCTTTGATGTTGTATGTTTGTGATTTGGTTATGGCTCCATATATCATCTGCATGTGTGTTCCTTTGTGCCTATGTTATTTTTCCATAGAATCTTGATCCTGGGGGCTTAACCACCCTCTTGATTATTGTCATCCTACTTACTAGAATTTGTACATTTGAACCCCTCTTGATTGTGTGGTTGGCTACTTTAGTGTGAGTTTGAAGCAAGTTCATCCTCTCACTAAAGTGGGGGCTAAATGTAGTGTAGTAAAATGCATACCCTTGCATTTTCACACTTGTTTGGGCCTGCCTTACTTTATTTATTCCTATTTATGTCTTAATTGGTCCTATTTTGCATCCACAAACCCTATGAACTATATCTTTTTATGGCTAATCCCCACATTCTCCAATGGATAAATGATAATTTAATGATGTCATCAGAGTGTCCCTGATTTTTGGGTTGGGACTAAAACACTAGCTAGGGCGTCTTTGTCCCCCAAAGGTCTTGGGAACCTAATTTTGAGAGCACCTAAATAGGTCCCTTTTCAGAGTCTATGCCCCGAGATTTGAGCCTCAGGACTAAGATACCACCTAGGGCACCTTAGTCCTCCTTGGCTTATTTTCAGGATTTAATTTCAAATTCTAGTAGGATTTAGCCTCCTTTATTTAATGAATTCATATGTTGGCTTGGTGTTATGTAATTTCAAGATATTAAGCATAGATAGGTATAAATACAAGGTTCCTCCTCTCATTTTTCATATAAAGTAATCAAGCAAGATAACAAGCATCCAAGCATTCAAGCATTTTAGCATTCAAGAGCAATTCACCAAGCATTTGGAGCCATCATCAAGATTCAAGCATCATTTCAAAGATATTCTTGCGTCATGTGTGTTGTTTTGCTAACATTTGTGATGTAGAGTTTTGATTCAAGCAAGCAATTCAAGTCCATATCCATCAAGCATTCCTCTGATTAAAGATCCATATCCATTGCAACCATTTAACACAAGTTTTTAGATTTTTATAACAAGGGTTTGGAGAGTTGTAGCATTGCATGTTATTCATTTATCATTTCCCTCCTTTATTTCATTTCATTTCAAAGTTTAATTGCCAACAAGGGGTTTGACCAAGGAAAACTGTAGTACCCCTCTATTTATGCTTATATTTTCTGCTATTATGTTTTCACATTGTTAGACTATGGTACTTTGTTTGGATATTTTGATCGCTGGTTTTGAGCGATAGTGGATTTATTTTGTGACATGATGATACATTCTATGGTGATTACTAATTTCAGACATGCTTTGATATAGCGTAGATGTTTACTTTCAGATGATTATTTCTATGTATGTTTATGATGGACTAACTGTTATTTAATTTGTCAGTCTGATGTGACGTGTATTGGTGTGGAGAACGAAATCACATCACTCGCTTGCGAGTGCCCTGTGATATCCGTAATTTTCTCCGCACAGTGTGCCTGTACAATGGTTTATATATATATGCATGTTATTGCTTGGTTGCAGGATTGCAGGTACATGACACCAACTCCACCTGGTTACTCAGGTCTGAGCGTGTCAAGACTCAACGGATATGTTGATTGGGAGGTAGTAGTTTGGTTCATCCTAGTCTAGTCTACAACCCGGTCATAGTACATCGTCTGTTTTAGTTTAGAGTCATAGGTTGTCTTGTATTTTTCTATTTGGTTTAATTGCTTGAAATGAAAAATGTCAATTTTTAATAATAGTTTATTATGTTTTAATTTATTGTCATTTAAATTAAATTGTTAAATGTTAAATAAATAAAGTTTTTATATTTAATTAATTAATTAATTAGTTTGTTTAGTTAAGTAATTTGATCGTAAAGATTGAATTTATTTAGTTGAATAAAT
Organism: Sequoia sempervirens; assembly: GCA_007258455.2. Lineage (NCBI taxonomy): Eukaryota > Viridiplantae > Streptophyta > Pinopsida > Cupressales > Cupressaceae > Sequoia > Sequoia sempervirens. Next base: position 85,612 of record VDFB02034160.1, on the reverse strand, counting down.
TAATTAATTAAATTAATATTGTTTAAATTGTGTGTGAATAGTTTTTATTTAAAATTAAATATTTTTGTGGAAATGGCATTTTAAATTGTAAATAAATTTTGTGTTTGGAAATGGGAAAATAAAATAAAATAAATGCATGCAATTTGAATATTGAAATTTTAAATTTTAAATAAATTAAATAAATCATGCAAATCTTGAAAGGCAAGATTGCTGAGAAGTTGTTGAGAAGATATTTTGTACTTCTCGACAAGTGTGCCAGTGCAATTATGATTTTTGGTTGAGGAATTTGTTCACGAAGGTTAATTTGGATCTAGAAAAGAAAACACAGAGGGATGCTATTCTATTTTCTCTTCACGGGAAAAATATCAGTGCTTTGTTAAATTTTTGTATATGCTTTTGGAATTATTGTATACTTGTGGAAGATTTTTGGTTTGTATTTTTGGAAATTGGTTCTCGGAAAAAGAATTTGGAAGTTACAGGCAACAGAAGCAACAAAGGCTCTCATCACAGACAGTTTTCTGAAGCAAAGGAAAACATGTATTCTTCTTGTGAATTTACTTTGTTTGTTTTTGGAAGGGAATGTCTGTGAAAAGAAGTTAAGTTTAAATTAAATCTCTGTATTTCTCCCAAAGAAATTGTTCTCTGTATTTTGTTTTGTAAAATTTGATGAATTTAGAAATCTTTTGTAGTATACTCTATGTAGAAAGTATTTTAATTTTGTGAGGGGAAATATTTGTTAAAAGGGAAATTGATTCCTCAGGGAATAATTTAGGATTTGAATGAAAATACTATGCGTGTTTCTTTGAAAACCCCGATTAAAATTCTACAGTTTCCTCGACTTCCCTACTGTAACCCTGAAAAAATTTCTATATACTTCTTTGGTGAATCCCTGTGAAATTTATATATATATATATATATTAAATATATATATATATATATGTACATATATTTTATATATGCAATATATATAAATTGGATTGTAAAATTTTCATTTGTTTATGTTCATCGCCGTACAGGCAGATTTTATAAAAGAAATTTAAAAAAAAAATTATTACAGTGTGGGGAGGGCCAAAACCCTCCCCATTCACCCTTATTGGTGGACGCATCCACCAAGGCTGTGCACAGCAGCCAACGGCTGCTGGGCGCAGCCCTGGAAAGGGCCATGTCCTACCCACTGTGGATGGTGTGCGGCTAGGCTGCGGATTTTACACAGTTTAATACAATTAAAAGTTTTTAAATGTGATTTCGTTTTGCATAAGTTTTGTATTAAAAATTCAAAATTTTAATTTAAATGAATTTATATTAAATAGGAATATATATGTATATATATATATATTTGATTTAATATATGTATATATATATATATGAAATTGAATGTTTAAATAATTGTTTAAAAATTTAAATGTATATATATTAAATAAGATGTATGTGAATATATGTGAAGTATGAGATTAATTAGTTCTAAATGTTATGAATAAAAGAGTAAATATAGTCTTTAAAATTATGTGAAATTGTGGAAATTAAAATTAGATTAATTTGTTGCAAATTCCTTTATTGATAAGAAAAGATCTACAATTAAGATGCTATAATTTCTTGTTGATTCTATTGAATGAATGGATTTAGTAAATCCGAATGGTAGACATTTATTTTCAATTTGTTTTTATTGTGTATTTTGTTGGGAAAATTGGGAATATCGTAGATGTACAAGTCTTCTAGACAATTTGTTAAATGTAGGATTTGGGAATTGTTAAGTTGAATTCAAAGTTTTGGCTAAGGATGTGTACATGGTATTAGTACGGTGTTTAGATACTTGATTTTCTGAACATAGCTAATGTGGTTCGTTATGCAAAGTGTAGAACTTCTTGTTGTATTTCTATACACCTTGTAAACCTTAGTCAAGAAAACTAGTATACCTTGTTATGTTTAGGGGAGTGGCTTTTTGTAAGGGCCGACACACAAAGTGGTGTTAGGGTAACTTACAAAGAGTTAGTAAGTCAGTGATAAGTAAAGAACATAGTAGTTAGAGTTAAAATTCTTAATAAGATGATTATGCCTCACTTATTGACTCTTGAGCTAGTTCAGTCTTGAGTATAAGATGAGAAGGCCTGGAATGGCAAATCGATGTCTTGTTTCTTTAAAAGACATTCGATTCCACAATAGTATGCAATAGGGGCCGGGTTTCGTAAGAGGCTACTAGGGTAACACAAGTTGGGGGCCGGAACCTAGGAAGAAACACCAGGGTAACCTTTGCAATATTGTGATGACACTCCACCTAAAATTACAGTTAACCTTGTGTATGTAGTACATTCAATTGTCTTAAATCTAGAAGCAATGTAACCATCAGTTAGTTATGTACTTGTGTCTAGGGTTAGTAGATTATGTCTAGATAACCATATTACTATCTCTTAGCACGGGGGGTGGACCTATGGGTACCACATGGTTGGGTGGAATGTGTACCTTACTCCATTGGGTCCCTAGTATTGATCATGGCATCGAGAGCTTCATGGATGGAGAGCTTGCACTTGGATATAGTTGTATTTTCTTTATTGCATTATTTGAAAACTTGTATTGTAAAACATCCCTCAATTGTATATGAGGTGAACATTGTAAAATGTAATTATTATTGAACTACTTCATCAGATGGATGAGTATTGTAATATCTTATTAAATGCAATGTAAGAAACATGTTTGTACTTTATATTATCTTGAATGGAATTCAATGTTATGTGATGTTTATTTTAAGTTTATGATTAATTAAATATGTGCAATGCGAAATACTTAAGTTGTCTATGGAAACTCAAGTAGTGTAACGTCGTGTAACTTAATGAATGTATGCAACTAATTAACTTAATAATTATACTTTAAAAAAAAATTATTTCACCCTTACACGCTATTGCAACATTCCTTAGGTTATTATGATAGGGCATTACAGATTGGTATCAGAGCCAAGGTTACAAACACTGGACGCCCTCGGTAATCGCGAGCCCATTAGGTTGACCTAGTATGTAGCATCACAAACCGTTAGCCTTGGTTGAATAGTATCTAAGACTCGTTATTGTTTTGTGTAGGAACATGCCTAGGTGAGGTGGAGGCCGAGGGCCAATCCCTTAGGTTACTCCCCCTCTGAGCCCTCATCACAGTGATCAGGCAGAACAGTTGGATCAGAGGAATGAGGGACAGAATCCCGAATAATCAGGAGTAGAGGGTTAACAGATACGTCCTTTATTAGAGGAGGTCCTAGCTCGACTTGGACCTAGACAGGAAGTTGAGAAGGAGGTTGTCAGAGAGAGAGATAGATCTCCTAGGAGAGTAGATGATACAGTACATCAGGATGCTATTACTGTAGGACACATGAGGGATTTATTGAGGGCACGCCCTCCTACCTTTGATGGTGCTGGAGGTGGCTTAAAGGCTGAGACCTGGCTACTGGATTTGGGTAGATGCTTTGCCATGCACCCTTATGGTAGCAATACCCGTGCGAGATGCGCTATCATGCATCTGAGAGGATTCGCCTCTACTTGGTGGCACCTGGAGGAGCAGAAGCTCCACTTAGGTATTGGGTCTGTGTCTTGGGAGATGTTTCTAGAGAGGTTTAGAGCATGGTTCCTATCAGAACACTAGAGGCAGCGACGGGCTGACGAGTTCCATGATCTACGTCAGTTGGCTCTTTCTGTTGAGCAATATGAACGTAGATTGTATGAACTCAAGCAGTATGTTGGTATTGGCGATGATGAGCCTATGCTAGTACAACACTTCATCAGGGGTTTAAATGTCCGCATTAGTGGTGGTGTCAGAGTCTTTGAGCCAAAGACTATGGAAGTTGCGGTGGAGAAGGCTCGCATAGTGGAGGAGAACCTTGTTATGGTGTTAGGTGGTCACACAGGAGTACAGATTGGCAATGCTCCTGTAGCAGGTTTTAGTCCACGGGGTGGACAGGTACAGACGGGAGGTTCCTCTAGGAACCAACAGACACCCACAAAGGGTGGGCAGCAACAACAACAATGTACACCTCAAAAGAATAATAATCCACAACCACAGTAAGGTAATAGTCCACAAACAGGAAAGGGTCGCAACTAGTGGCGCAACAAGCGCAATAGGCATGATCGGCCTGCGTAGAGTGCTCAGTCTACTGTCAATAGAGGTAGTTTTCAGCAATCCAATGCACCTTCTAGTGGCAGAAGATTCAGTAGAGGCACAGGTTGTTACTCGTGTGGACAGCAGGGACACATAGCTAGGCAGTGTCCGATGAGAGGTTCTACTGGTTTTGGGCCTCGACCTACAGTTTCAGAGCCTACAATGGGTGATGCAGGATGATCACATACAGTATATGCTGCGGTTAATGACCACCAAGCCGATCACCAGAACACAGTGGTCGAGACTTCAGGTAAGTTACATGGTGTTAGTGTTTCCATTCTTTTTGATTCCAGAACCACTAACTCCTTTATTTCACCGACCATCGTTGACCGTTATGGTCTTGTGGCAGTAAAGCAAGGTGGTAAGTGGCAGGTTGTATTAGCCTCTGGGGTGAAATTAGCAGTAGAGAACTTAGTACATAATTGTGAACTTAAAATTGGTACGTTAACTACCCTAGTAAATCTTCATGTTACACCTTTAGGATCGTATGACATAGTACTTAGTATGGATTGGCTAGCATCTCATCATGCTGTGATTGATTGTCGACTTAAGATAGTTAGTTGCATTAATGATTTAGGTGTGAAAGTGGGAATTATAGATATTCAAAGACCTATCTCTTTGCAGATGATATCTGCTATGTAATTAAAGAGATGTCTTCATAAGGGTTGTCAACTATTTGCAACAACAGTTACTGATTTAGAAGAAGGTGAGAGTCGAGAGGTATCTCTTGATGATCATCCTATTCTTAGGGAATTCGCGGACGTGTTTCCTGATGATATACCTGGAATGCCACTGAAGAGGGATATTGACTTTAGAGTTGACCTAGTTCCTGGAGCTAAGCCTATATCTAGAGCTCCTTATAGAATGACGACTCAGGAGTTAGAGGAACTTCGTATCCAGTTAGAGGAACTATTAGAAAAGGGTTTCATTCATCCTAGTGTTTCCCCTTGGGGAGCAACTGTCATCTTCGTAAAGAAGGACGGGTCACTTAGGTTGTGCATTGACTATCGTCAATTGAACAAGGTTACGATTAAGAATCGTTATCCTTTGCCTAGAATCGATGATCTTTTTTATCAAATCAAGGGAGCTAATGTGTTCTCTAAAATCAATTTGAAATCTGGTTATCATCAATTGCGAATAGCTGAAGCAGACATTCACAAAACTAATTTTCGTACTCGTTATGGGCACTACGAATTCACGGTAGTACCGTTTGGGTTAACGAACACACCATCAGTATTTATGAGTTTAATGAATGGTGTTTTTCGTACATACCTTGATCGCTTTGTCCTTGTATTTCTCGATGATATTTTGATCTATTCGAGGAACATGAAGGAACATGAAGAACACTTGAGACAGGTATCGCAATGTTTAAGGGAAAATCAATTGTATGCGAACCTGAAGAAGTGTGACTTCTTTCAAACTGAAGTAAAATACCTTGGACATGTGATTTCTAGAAAAGGTATTGCTATGGATCCTTCAAAGATTCAAGCTATTGTAGATTAGCCCACACCTACTAATGTAGGTGAAGTTCGTAGTTTTATGGGTCTAGTTGGTTATTATAGGCGGTTTGTTGAGGGATTTTCTAGGATCGGTTATCCTATTACTTCTCTTCAGAGGAAAGGGAAGAAGTTTGTTTGGACAAAGCAGTGTTAGTTGGCTTTTCAGACACTTAAAGAAAAGTTGACTAATGCGCCTATACTGATTGTTCCTGATCCTACTAAGGATTTTGTAGTTTGCACTGATGCATCCAAAGAGGGTTTGGGAGCAGTTCTGATGCAAGATGGGCATGTGATTGCTTATGAGTCTCGCAAACTCAAGGACCACGAATTAAACTATCCCACTCATGATTTAGAACTAGCTGCGGTAGTGCATGCATTAGTTCGGTGGAGACATTTCTTATTAGGTCACCATTTTGAACTTCATACTAATCACCGTAGTCTACAATACATTTTTACGCAACCTAACTTGAATGCTAGACAAAGACGGTGGATGGAGTTCTTGTGTGAATACGATTTTGAAGTGAAATATGTTCAAGGAAAGGAGAACGTAGTGGCTGACGCTCTTAGTCGTCGTTGACATGAGATCTCTACTACTACTCTTGAAGTAGATTTGAGAGGTCAAATAGTAGCAGCACTTCCTACTGATAGATTATATCAGGAAGTGAGGTCAGAGATTGAATTTGGTAGACCTTTAGAAGGTCGATTTGCAGGGTATGCCCTACAATCAGATGGTATATTACGGCATTTAGGTCGTATTTATGTACCACATTTCGAGGGTCTTCGTACATTAATCATGACTGAAGCTCATCGAGCTCCATACTCAGCTCATCCAGGAGTTAAGAAAATGCATGCCGATCTTCGGCAATTGTATTTCTGGCGTGGTATGAAATGTGATATCGCTGATTATGTATCGAGATGTCTTGAATGCCAGCAAGTCAAAGCTGAGCATCAACATCCCGCTGGATTATTGCAGCCACATCTCATTCCTGAATGGAATTGGGATATTATATCCATTGACTTTATTGTAGGGTTACCTACGTCATCACGTCGACATGATGCCATTATGGTAACTGTTGACTGATTGACTAAAGTAGCTCATTTCTCACCAGTACGATCATCTTACAATGCTTCATCCGTAGCTAGGATATTCATGGAGGACATAGTTAGATTGCATGGGATTCCTCGTAGGATTATTTCTAATAGAGATCCCGTATTCACTTCAGCCCTATGGACTTCATTACAACATGCTCTAGGTACACAGTTGAACTTTAGTTCAGCGTATCATCCTCAAACGATGGAAAAATGGAAGAGTTAACCAAATATTAAAGGATATGCTTAGGATGTACATAATGGACCAACAATCATGTTGGGAGGATTATCTGTATTTAGTAGAATTCGCTTACAATAACGGATATCAGAGTTCTATAGGTATGCCACCATTTCAGGAATTATACGGTCATCCTTGTCGAACTCCATTGAGTTGGGATTGACTAGAGGATAGAGTATTACTTGGACCTGAGATGCTTTGAGACATGGAGCAACAGGTTGACCGTATTAGAGAACATTTGATAGCCGCACAGGATAGGCAAAAGAAGTATGCCGATGCGCATAGGATAGACCGACAGTTTGCTGTTGGTGATAGAGTGTTTCTTATAGTGCGACCGCGAAAGAGTCCAATCCGTTATGGAAAAGGCTCTAAGCTTGCGCCTCGTTTCGTTGGGCCATTTGAGATCTTAGAGAGAATTGGTCCTGTGGCGTATCGACTCGACTTACCACCCAGTTTGTCACGTATTCATGATGTTTTTCATGTATCAATTCTTAGACCATATCATCCTGACATTTCTCATGTACTTGATTGGAATGCGTTACAGGTAGAGGACGGGCAGCTGGCTTTGGAGCCCGTGGCCATTCTACAATGCCGGACGCTCGGTCTTAGGGGTCGAGACGTTGATCAGGTGAGGGTCCAATGGGATCCTAGCCATGAGGCTTTTGCTACTTGGGAGGATGCGACACACATGAGGGAACTTTATCCCTATCTGTTCCCAGGCTTTCAGGAGCAAGCCTGATCCTAGGGGGGGAGGATGTAGTACCCCTCCATTTATGCTTATGTTTTCTGCTATTATGTTTTCACATTGTTAGACTATGGTACTTTGTTTGGATATTTTGATCACTGGTTTTGAGCAACAATGGATTTATTTTGTGACATGATGATACATTCTATGGTGATCACTGATTTTAGACATGCTTTGATATAGCGTAGATGTTTACTTTTAGATGATTATTGCTATGTATGTTTATGATGGACTAACTGTTATTTAATTCGTCAATCTGATGTGACGTGTATTGGTGTGGAGAATGGAATCGCATCACTCGCTTGTGAGTGCCCTGTGATGTCCGTAATTTTCTCCGCACGGTGTGCCTGTACAATGGTTTATATATATATGCATGTTATTGCTTGGTTGTAGGATTGTAGGTACATGACACCGACTCCACCTGGTTACTTAGGTCTGAGCGTGTCAAGACTCAACGGACATGTTGATTGGGAAGTAGTAGTTTGGTTCATCCTAGTCTAGTCTACAACTCGATCATAGTACATCGTCTATTTTAGTTCAGAGTCATAGGTTGTCTTGTATTTTTCTGTTTGGTTTAATTGCTTGAAAGGAAAAATGTCAATTTTTAATAATAGTTTATTATGTTTTAATTTATTGTCATTTAAATTAAATTGTTAAATGTTAAAGAAATAAAGTTTTTATATTTTATTAATTAATTAATTAGTTTGTTTAGTTAAGTAATTTGATCGTAAAGATTGAATTTATTTAGTTGAATAAATTAATCAATTAAATTAATATTGTTTAAATTGTGTGTGAATAGTTTTTATTTAAAATTAAATATTTTTGTGGAAATGGCATTTTAAATTGTAAATAAATTTTGTGTTTGGAAATGGGAAAATAAAATAAAATAAATGCATGCAATTTGAATATTGAAATTTTAAATTTTAAATAAATTAAATAAATCATGCAAATCTTGAAAGGCAAGATTGCCGAGAAGTTGTTGAGAAGATATTTTGTACTTCTCGACAAGTGTGCCAGTGCAATTATGATTTTTGGTTGAGGAATTTGTTCACAGAGGTTAATTTGGATCTGGAAAAGAAAACACAGAGGGATGCTATTCTATTTTTTCTTCACGGGAAAAATATCAGTGCTTGGTTAAATTTCTGTATATGCTTTTGGAATTATTGTATACTTGTGGAAGATTTTTGGTTCGTATTTTTGGAAATTGGTTCTCGGAAAAAGAATTTGGAAGCTACATGCAACAGAGGCAACAGAGGCTCTCATCACAGACAGTTTTCTAAAGCAAAGGAAAACAGGCATTCTTCTTGTGAATTTACTTTGTTTGTTTTTGGAAGGGAATGTCTGTGAAAAGAAGTTAAGTTTAAATTAAATCTCTGTATTTCTCGCACAAAAATTGTTCTTTGTATTTTGTTTTGTAAAATTTGATGAATTTAGAAATCTTCTGTAGTATACTCTCTGTAGAAAGTATTTTAATTTTGTGAGGGGAAATATTTGTTAAAAGGGAAATTGATTCCTCAGGGAATAATTTAGGATTTGAATGAAAATACTGTGCGTGTTTCTTTGAAAACCCCAATTAAAATTCTACAGTTTCCCCGATTTCCCTACTGTAACCCTGAAGAAATTTTTGTATACTTCTTTGGTGAATCCCTGTGAAATTTATATATATATTAAATAAATATATATATATATTAAATAAATATATATATATGTACATATATTTTATATATGCAATATATATAAATTGGATTGTAAAATTTTCATTTGTTTATGTTCATCGCCGTACAGGCGAATTGAATAATTTTTATGCAAATTTTCGTTGAGCCCAGTTCGCCGTACGGGCGGATTTTATAAAAGAAATTTAAAAAAAAAATTATTACAGTGTGGGGAGGGCCGAAACCCTCCCCATTCACCCTTATTGGTGGATGCATCCACCAAGGCTGCGCACAGCAGCCAGCGGCTGCTGGGTGCAGCCCTGGAAAGGGCCGCGTCCTACCCACTGTGGATGGCGCGCGGCTAGGCTGCGGATTTTACACAGTTTAATACAATTAAAAGTTTTTAACTGTGATTTCGTTTTTCATAAGTTTTGTATTAAAAATTCAAAATTTTAATTTAGATGAATTTATATTAAATAGGAATATATATGTATATATTTATATTTTTGATTTAATATATATATATATATATATATATATATGAAATTGAATGTTTAAATAATTGTTTAAAAATTTAAATGTATATATATTAAATAAGATGTATGTGAATATATGTGAAGTATGAGATTAATTAGTTCTAAATGTTATGAATAAAAGAGTAAATATAGTCTTTAAAATTATGTGAAATTGTGGAAACTAAAATTAGATTAATTTGTTGCAAATTCCTTTATTGATAAGAAAAGATCGACAATTAAGATGCTATAATTTCTTGTTGATTCTATTGAATGAATGGATTTAGTAAATCCGAATGGTAGACATTTATTTTCAATTTTCTTTTTATCGTGTATTTTGTTGGAAAAATTGGGAATATCGTAGATGTACAAGTCTTCTAGACAATTTGTTAAATGTAGGATTTGGGAATTGTTAAGTTGAATTCAAAGTTTTGGCTAAGGATGTGTACATGGTATTAGTATGGTGTTTAGATACTTGATTTTCTGAACATAGTTAATGTGGTTCGTTATGCAAAGTGTAGAACTTCTTGTTGTATTTCTGTACACCTTGTAAACCTTAGTCAAGAAAACTAGTATACCTTGTTATGTTTAGGGGAGTGGCTTTTTGTAAGGGCCGACACACAAAGTGGTGTCAGGGTAACTTACAAAGAGTTAGTAAGTCAGTGATAAGTAAAGAACACAGTAGTTAGAGTTAAAATTCTTAATAAGATGATTATGCCTCACTTATTGACTCTTGAGCTAGTTCAGTCTTGAGTATAAGATGAGAAGGCCTGGAATGGCAAATCGATGTCTTGTTTCTTTAAAAGACATTCGATTCCACAATAGTATGCAATAGGGGCCAGGTTTTGTAAGAGGCTACCAGGGTAACCCAAGTTGGGGGCCAGAACCTAGGAAGAAACACTAGGGTAACTTTTGCAATATTGTGATGACACTCCACCTAAAATAACAGTTAACCTTGTGTATGTAGTACATTCAATTGTCTTAAATCTGGAAGCAATGTAACCATCAGTTAGTTATGTACTTGTGTCTAGGGTTAGTAGATTATGTCTAGGTAACCATATTACTATCTCCTAGCATGGGGGGTGGACCTACGGGTACCACATGGTTGGGTGGAACGTGCACCTTACTCCGTTGGGTCCCCAGTATTAATCATGGCATCGAGAGCTTCATGGATGGAGAGCTCACACTTGGATATAGTTGTATTTTCTTTATTGCATTATTTGAAAACTTGTATTGTAAAACATCCCTCAATTGTATATGAGGTGAACATTGTAAAATGTAATTATTATTGAACTACTTCATCAGATGGATGAGTATTGTAATATCTTATCAAATGCAATGTAAGAAACCTTTTTGTACTTTATATTATCTTGAATGGAATTCAATGTTATGTGATGTTTATTTTAAGTTTATGATTAATTAAATATGTGCAATGAGAAATACTTAAGTCGTCTATGGAAACTCAAGTAGTGTAACGTCGCGTAACTTAATGAATGTATGCAGCTAATTAACTTAATAATTATACTTTAAAAAAAAAATATTTCACCCTTACACACTATTGCAACATTCCTTAGGTTATTATGATGGGGCATTACAAAAACCCCCATTCACTAACAATCAACAAAGTTTTTCTCCTCTTGCATGTTTGTGATTGTAGGTTTAGGTTGAAGACTTGAAGATCATTTGGAGTGCAAAGTTGCAAAGTTTCATTACAAAGTTGTCATCTTTGTAAAAGCTCACCTACAAGCTAAATTTGAAGGTTTCAGAACTTGAGATCATAGAAGAAAGATGAGTAGAAATCTAGCCTCAAGACCCCATTCAGAGATTTCATAAATTCCAAATAGGACTAAGCAATAGTAAGGGCATCTTAGTCCTCCTGAGGTTATTTTACATAAATTATTGCACATCTGGTTCTGACATTCGAAGATTCTGCATCTTCCCCAAAAAACAATAGTGAGACTAAGACAATAGTAAGGGCGTCTTTTTCCTCCCTAGAATATTTTAGCGACTTCTTTGCATTTTCGAAATCCTCACATCTCTAGACTTCCCAGGTACATACCTTCTAACTCCTTGTTGCATATTTTCATTATTTGCATCTTTCATTTAGCTTGCATTGCTAGATTTTGTGAGTTGAATGCTTGTTTGTCTTTTCCAAGAATTTTCTTGGTGGTGAATCCCTAAAAGCTAAAAAAATCCCCCTCCTAGGTCTTCCTTGTTGTGAATTAACTCACCTTGTGAGGTTGATAGCCAATGTAATTAGGACTCCTAGGACTTTATTGAATGAATGTAGGGGAGAAGAGTGGAATTTCTAGGTGCTAACACTGCTTAACTAGATGACACAACTATCAATTTCTAAAATAAGTAGGATGAGGGTAATAATCACCTCCAATCCACTCAACAACCCACTTAAGAAACAACTAAACACAAGGGAAAACCTTAACAATATTTTTCCTTATTAGGAGGTACAAACCCTCCACCTACTAGAATAATGACATGTCACTTCCAAGCGATGACACACTTCCCAATGCAAAGAGGTTCCATAACACCTATATTTTGACACTTTTCACCAAGATGACGACATGGGGAGACTTACTAGGCCAAGGGGAACAACTTTTATATTCAAATTTTCCTTGTGAACAACTAAAAGACCCAATGAACAATGAAACAATGGAAATAGGGCACTAGAGGATGCTAATGTCCAAAGAAGACACTTGCACAAGTGCATAGGTGTCTAGGATTGGCATTGGAGTCCTAGTCCAACATTGGGGTCCTATTTTGGCACCAAAGTACTAGAAAGGAATTGTAGTCTTGGTTCTAGTGCTACTTTCCTGACTAGTGAGAAAATCCAAGGTTAGTTTTGGTCCCCAAGATAATCACAACACATAGGAACTACAAGGCACCATGATGAAAACAAACTCATTAATGATAAAAGTGATCAAGGAATCAAAAAGGTCCTAGACACTCGATCTCTTGCCCCACACAATCCCATAAAGGAAATAACTCCCAAGTGATGGGAGACCACAAGAGGCTCTAAAATGAGGAAAATGATGCAAGGGGTGAAAGGGAAAGGTGTCCTACCATTATGACCATATCATGACCACTTGGTAAACCCTAAACAACCCCTTACCGAGGTGGTTCTCACCAACAGACTAATCATTCAAAAGAGAGTTAAAGACTTAAAAGATCAAATAACCTATTTTCTAACTTTGTTTTCATTTTAAACCTAATTCAAAGTGTTTCCTACATTTGTTTTAACCAACATTACATTGAAATAAAGAGGATACAAGATATAACATGTGCTCAACTCCAACGTCAAGAAACAAAAAAGAATTTATGGAACCATTACAATACATCCACTTAAAGAGGTTCAAATAAAATAATTATAATTGAGATAAAGACTCAAACTTCCTTTAAATATATTTTACAACATCTTGCAATAATGAAATAAATTAAATAAGAATCATTACCAACTTGATCACAATCATAGAGATCTTCACAAGATCCTTGAATCCCCAATCATGGTTCCACATCATCTGATCATGTGGTACTGATAGTGTTAAATATAGTGTTTTCATTGATATCAAAATGATGTGATTGGAATTCATGTCAAAATATGTGAAAATGGAATATCAATAATGTATGTTGCAGAATGTTAATTTTATCCTAATTGAAGTTAGGGTACATGTGGAATTGGTGGTTCCTATTTGTCTATTACTTTTATGAAAGTATCAAAGTGTTTGTGGTAGTGTTCTAAGGTTTCCCGCTTAAAAGTAAAATATGCATTGTATTGAATTATCGTTATTTTTGGTACTACATTCTACCATTGTTAATTGGTATATCTTATGGTTTGGAAGTTAAGTAAGATTAGACATGAAGTATCTTAATCTATAATTTTAGTGGATTTGAATCACAAAGCTACAAGATAGAAATGACAAAGTGAAGTCTATGTTTGTTGGTTGACTATGAATAATGTTTGATTGTTTGCATCAAAGTAGGGAAGTGTGCACCAGTTGGAGGAAGCATGTGAAGGTAAAATAGGACCATTTTAGATCATGGTAAGAAATGTGTGATATTATGTTACACCTGCAATAACACATTTAATTTCAGGCCAAGTCGACTACACATTTCATATCATTTTGAATTAAGGTTTATCTTTAGTCGACATGGAAAATTGTGGATGGTGTTAAAGGGTTATAGGTCAACATGAAATATTATAAACATAATGGAATGGATATATATTGTGGATCATTTTCATGAAAGCATGAGGCGTAGAGTAATTGATGAATATGTGGAAGTGGCAGGAGTGTGTAGCATGTGAATTAAGAAGAGAAGTCAAACATATGTTGAGAAAAATTGAGATATCATTATAAGATGTGTTCACTTGTTGATGCAAACTGGGTTGAGTGAAAGAAAATCTATATTTCTTTTTGCTATGTGAGGTTGAAGCATTTTAATTAGAGTTGGTTCAATGTGACTGTCTTGAAGGTTAGTATGAAGGGATTGACCATGTCACCTGTAGCTTGGTGCTTGCAAATCAAAATTCAAGGAGATTGGTGTCTTTTGTAGGTTGGTGCCTACAAGTCAAATTCAACAGGATTGTGTCTCCTTTTAAGGTTTTAATTTTTGTAGGTTGATTCCTACAAAATTATTGTAAGTTCTATTCTATTTTTTTGAGGCTGGATTTGGGTAGTAGTTCCTGTATACACCTAAATTTTTTTTGGATAATCAAATTAATTAAATAAGCTTTATTTGATTAATTATCTTAATTTCCTCTACTATTAAATAAATAGAAATATTTATTTATAGTTCATTTCTTCTATTCTTCAGATTTAATTAAATATACAACTTCTATAGTTGGTGTTATTTAATTATTACATCATTCCAATCTTAATTAAATAAACAAAGTTTTACACTTTATTGTTTAATTATCATATTCCTTCTATTTTAATTTAATAAACAACTTCTATAGTTTGTTTTATTAAATTATTTATTCCCTTTTTGCTAATTTAAATAAATCAAAAAAATATTTAAATAAAGGCATAAAGGAAATTTTCTCTATTCACTCACCAATAAAATTAGACATTCTATGTCTAAATTTATTCAACTGGCATTCACGAGAAGCTGCGGAGACAAATTGGAGACAAATTTGAATCAATTTCTCAAATCTTCTTCCTCTGATTTTTCCTATCATCTTGCCTGATGTTTTCATGGGGGGAAACCATTCCCCTATCAACTCTAGCTTATTCATCTCTCACCCTTCAAATCTCAAGATTGAATTCAGGCCTCTGTTGTGCTGCCCCGCCACAAACTACTACCGTAAATCTATATATACAACCTTTCTTCAACAGGGGATGCATCTGAGAAAAGAACCCTAAATATTTGTGCAAACTTACTCTACAACATTCATAGCAATCAAGCAATCATATAAATAGCAATAACAATATCATCTTAGCATCATAGCAATCATAAGCATTAGTAGAATTCACATTACTGCAACATCATAGTTTTACTGTAGCTTTCAGTCATCAGGTTTCAAGTCAGAATAGATTACAATAGTATCATAGCTTTTTTGTTTCATTATCAATCATCACATCATTGCATTTAGCATCAATTCCATTCTCTAGATAGGCATTTTAACAGTTACGATGCTTACAAATATGAGAGCCCTCTGTGACTTGATAAATCTTTAGAGATAGGAGACAATGAGATGCTTTCAAGCTTTCTGTGCTTTTAAATTGGTTTAATTTCTGTTAAATCTTGATATAATGTTTCATTAAGAAGTGTTTTAGTTGTTTTACTTATTTACTTATTTCACACTTACATTTTGGTGCCCATCATGGGGCCGAACCCCATGTTTTTAACAAGTTTTTTTGAAAAGCTTTGATACAAGAATTTGGCATGATTCTTTTAGCGCGATCGAAAGATTCTATAGCGCTTCTGACACAAAATATAACACTTATGCCTATTTTAGCACTTCCAAAGAAAACTATAGTGCTTTGGAAGACTGTTTTGGTGCTTCGATCAAAAGCTTCTAGCATAGTCCGCCTGTTCACCTTCAACATCTGTTTTAGCGTGTCTGCCAAATTCTATAGCACTTCTGATGAATCTTGTAGCGCTTCCAACATTTTCTATAGCACATTTGACCTCTGTCATAGTGCTTTTGTGTAAATTTTTATCTAGATTTGACGCGACCACGACCAGTAACTTCATTCCTTCAGTTGGACTAAAATGAATCAATCTAGGATAGTCACTTCTTCAATTGGACTAAAATGAATCAATCTAGGATAGTCACTTGATTAAAAATTTATCAATCCTAGGATAGTCACCAAACATTTCAATTTGAAATTAAAAATGAACACCATCTCTTTTTGTGAAGCAATATCTTCACTGTGAAGCAACATCTTCACATAGATAAAAAATTGTCATTTGGGCTCTAAAAATTGAACAATTGATTTTTGTGCTTGTGTGGTGATAGGCATATGCTCTCCCCTTAATTGGGTGATCAAAACGCCAGACTCATCCTTCATTTTATGGATTTACAAATTTATTAAATCCTTTAGAAGTCCTATCATAGTGGGAAAAAGTACTCACCCTATGGGAACGACTTGAGTGGGAACAACCAAAGCCAGGTTTTCCAACCCACTATAAAATAAAAGTAAATCTAGATAAATCCTCATTTACCGGAAGTGTGCAAGATAACCATCCCCAAAATATTTGTTCTAAAGATTGGGAGGTCTCCTGAGGGAGTTTATTATTGCCGCTCCGAATGGAAACCCTATCTATGAACCATAGTGTAGTATCCAACTTGTCAAATTTAGAGCATTTTAATACTTAGCAGTGTCGGGGAAGGGAAGAATCTACCCCCAAGAAACTCACCATATAATTTCCAAGGACCATTTGCTCAAGGGATCGAGCAATCTAACCTTGAGTATGCATTTGGAAAAGACAAAAACATGGGCGCCCTCTAGGGGTGACACAAATGTGTGAGTCGACGCAATTTTAAGTTGTGGGTTGATTGAGTATAACAATGACCTACTTGTCCTTAAGAGTGAGTTTGTCTGAAGTGTCTTTTTTTCAATAAACCTATGGAAATCAAGAAGGATCTATTTGATCCTTGAACATACACTCACTGTTTAGATCTTAGAACTTAAAAACAACTGTTCTACATTTGATTGTTGTGTATTTCAAAATCATTAAATCCAGATAAAAGATCATCCTAAAAAACACAACTTGGAAAAAATAAAACTAAGAAATATATGATTAGGGATTGGAAAACCACAAATTTTTTCAACAAATCTCTTGCCAAGAGAATAAAAAACCAAAGAAATCACTTAGTTATAGAAACCTTTTGAAAAGAAGACATTTATTGTATCAAAGTAGGAAGATTTTTCTTCATCATAGAACTTTCATTCATAGATTTCATGATTTCACTAGGGGTTACACTGATGATTATGCTTTAGGGCCCTTGCATTCACAAGACTATTCTCAGAGAAGAGCTCTTTTGCAAGAACCTAACCATAATCAACCTATTTGTCAATCTTCCATCCCACAACCTGCCATAGAATACTCCTATAGACCTAATAAGTTCTTACAGTAGAAAAATCTTAGAAACATTAGGTTTGTCATCCAAAATTAGGGAATTACCACCACACCTTATGACCATTTGGTGACCTACAACTCCCATTCAACAGCTAGGCCTTGTAGCACATATTATACAACCTAGCCTTACACACATTGAAGGTACCCAAACCGACATCATCAAGAGTTTGAGAACATTCTTTTTCGAGGAAAATAAAACACCCCATTAATTTCTCAGAGCATCCATCATCTTGAATGAAGAAGAAGAAAAGGAAAACATAGCAGTAGGAAGACCCATGTTACTACCTCCTGCCTAGCAATTGGTAGTGAATAACATTGTGATAAAGTGTTGAGACCACCATACAACATACCTTATGACCATTTGGTGATCCACAACTCTCGTTCAACAACCAAGGCTAACCACACCAATATTTCAGCTAGGTAGCGTACACATTGAAGGTACCAAAACCAACATCATCAATAGTTTGAGAACGTTCATTTTTTAGAAGAACGAAACACCCCATCAATTTCTCACAGCATCCATAGTCTTAGATGAAGAAGAAGAGAAATCAGACATAGCAGCTAAGAGACCCATATTACCACCCCCCGCTTGAAAATAAACAAAAAAACACTTCTACCATCTATTATAGAACTTCTGCACATTATTTTAGCGCTTCCATAGTTGAAACAATGCTTCGGCCATTTGTTTTAGCACTTATGCCACATATTATAGCACTTTTGTCAACAGTAAACCAAACTCTGTCAGTGTTAGAAAATTAGTGTCATAGCGCTTCTATAGTCTGTTCTAGCACTTCTACGCTATCTTATAGGGAATTTTCAATCAAAACAGTGCTTCTACCATCTATTTCAACGCTTCTAATACATTTTATAGTGCTTCTGCTAGCACCAAACATTACCAGTGTCAGAATTCACTAGTCTTTCAATGCATCAGTGGTTTGTTTTACCACTTCTGCTCTGTTTGATAATGCTTTTACCATACCTTTTAACACTTCCACATTTTGTTTCAGCACATCTACCCTTTGTATTAGCACTTCCACAAAACTGAAAAACAAAGACTTTTCAGAGACATCTGTCAGATTTGTTACCATCAAAAACTCAAGTTTTTACTAGTCAGAAACATTTCACAATTCAAACAATGTCCTAAAAACCTGAAACAAAGTAGGTTTTTACAAGTCAAAATTGTTTTTAAACATAAACCCAGATCTTGCAAAATACAAAGTGTCAAATTATCAAAACAAATCTAGATTATTGAGTCAAGTTTCCTCATTAGGATTCTAACATCCTACCATCACGAAACAAAAACTCGGTAATCAGATTTTCCACTTAGCCTCATCAATAGAATATATCATTCCATTTGGCTTCGTTAAAATCAAATTAACACTAATCACACACAAAAGATCCAAGTTTAGTGAAAACAAACAAAAATTTGTATGCCAATCTTAACAAGGTTGCAAAGACAAAAACTCAGAGAGAAGGAAATTGAAAATCCAAACATGACTGAAGAAAACCCCTTGTACCGATTCCAACAACATGATACTAACGACATAACACAAGAAGATATACAACATACCCAACAAGATCCAAATTTTCATAAATATATGGAAAAGGTCTTAGAACAAGACATGGAGAAATATCTCTTGATGTTAGCAGAGTTAGGTGCCAAACTTCTAAAGGATTTCAACATCAATCGATTAAAGGAAACACCTAGAACAAATGAAATAGAACCACATCACACCTAGGAAATAGATCAAGTGGTTGCTTTAATAGCTCAAATGAAAAATATAGAGCAACAGATTCAAAATATGCAAATGGGAACCACCAAGAGATATTTATAATAGGACATTTTTCCTTACCCTTTTCATCCGAGTGTGGATATGATACCTTTCCTTAGACACTGTGAATTTCCTAAATATGAAAAATGCAATGGAAAATCATACCTGATTGACCATGTAAGGGAATTCAGAAAAATAAGCCTCGAGTTTGCACAAGAAGATACTTACCTCATGTGAGGTTATTTCCGAGGAGTTTGGAAGCCCATTGTATGGAATGGTTCTCCAAGTTACAACCAGGGATTTGATCCTTCGAAGAACTGGTCAACAAATTCATCTCTCAATTATCCTTCAACATACAACACGACATAGCCATAAAGGATCTGTATAACTTGAAACAACAAAAGGGCGAGACATTCCTATCATTCTTGCAATGTTCGAGAAAGTTGTTTGCTAGATATCCTCAATCTATACCTAAAGAGGAGAAGATTGAATTATTTATCGATAACTTAAATGATGAGATGAGTTATAGACTTGAATTGCAATGTCCCCTGACATTCAAAAAAGTAATTGAGAATGGGCTTAAAATTGAAGAAGCCCTAGTCAAACAAGGAGTGATTAAACACTACAGTGATACACCAAAGAACACAAATCACTATGGAAACAATGACAAGCCTAAATTTTGGAAGAAAAATAGAAATACTAGAAGCAACGATGCCACAACTAACATGCAAAATACAAAACCAGTATTCAATTTGACAACAACAACTATCAAAACAAATCAAAATGAAAATTAGAACAATAATCAAAGAACTACTAAAAATAACACCAACAATGGGGAATCTCAACCATCATATCAAAGACAATCCAATTGATAGAGATTTACCCCATTACGACAAACTTTGGAATCAGTAATGAGAGAGCTCATTGCAAACAAACTTATTACTCTACCGGAAGCATGAAATTGGGAGCTGAAGGTAAAACCATCCTGGTGGAATGATGTTGATTATTGCAACTTTCATAAGAATAAGGGACATAAAACAAATGACTGTATGCAATTAAAACATTTGATACAAGACTTGATTGAAGAAAAAAAGGTGTTTGTCGAAGGGCATCAAACAAACAACGATCATAGTGCGTTTACAAATCCATTACCTAACTATGAAAAAGAAGAGTCTTCTTCAAGTGGTAAAGGAAACAGTATAAACTATGTCCATGACACCACCAATCTTTTCCTTTCTGAGGTTGAGAAAAATGACATTAATGATCAAACAAATGACACAAACATCAATAACATCGAATCCCTGAACATGATACCAAGCAAAAACACATTTGACAACAAAATCAATGTCCTAAAGATGAGGGAAACAAAAGAACATCAACCCGTCAATGTAATGACAAGGGGGAAGTCCAAAGTGATACTAAAAGGAGTTTCATCTAAAAACGCTACTCCCCCTTCACATCAATACAACATCGTGGACCAATTACAAAAGATACCCACACAAATATCCATTTTGAAACTTCTCAAAATTTCACCATCACATAAAGAAGTTCTGGAACAAGCTCTAGTAGCTACAATGGTTCCCAATAATTTGGATGTTTGTCAATTCCAAGCCATGGTGGGACATCTTACCACACCTCATTGTCTATCATTCTCCGAACAAGATGATGTGTCACTAAATCACCCACACAATGCAGCCTTGCATATAGAGGTTCTAATCCATAAACACTGCATCAAGCATTTCTTAATAGATGGCAGAGCTAGATTAAATATTTGTACTTTGAAACTAATTCATGCACTAGGCTATTCCAACAACGCCATTGATGCTAGAAGAAAAACAACAATAAAGGCATATGATGAAGAGGAAAGGTCTTCAAAGGGGTTGATTGTACTTCCAATTCAAGTATGACCGATTGTCAAAAACATTGTTTGTCAAGTGTTGGACAAGGATATAACATATAACATACTCTTGGGTCATCCATGGATCCATGAAATGCAAGCAGTACCCTCAACATACCATCAATGTTTGAAATTTCCAGTCAATGGACAGGAGGTCACAATATCAACTAACAACAATAATCCATAGACTTGCAACATGCTAAAAGAAAATCAAGACACTTTGGTACCCCACAAAAAAGAAGTCAACACTTCCACTTCATCCAGTGGTGAAAGAAAACCCAATTTCATATCTAAATGGGTTGAGAAGAAGGATCAGGCGAAGGAAATAACTATTGTAAACAGAACTTTATCAAACACTGAAGGCCCTATAAATGAGTTATCACAACAATTTGCAGACAAGGTCCAGTTGAAGGACAAAGGCTTAGGAGAATATTCTCTTGAGCAATCTTTGTGTCTATCACAATTTCTACCGTCACCAAAATCATATGGACAACCCACATCAAATACACCACGTTCATCACAACCAATCACAACTCTTAATGAAAGATTTGTTAAAGAATGTACCCTCGAAGATGAGTCAAAAGACAAAGCCATTCTCAATTGGCTATACAAGGATGAAGAAGCCTCAACATCAACAAGTATCAGCATCAAAACAAATCAGTATGGAAAAGGGAAGGCTATCTTAGAGAAAATGGACCATGAAGGCCAAGGACCAATTGGAAAGAGAAAGGATGGTATTATAGAACCTATTCAACCTCTAACACTACAACCTAAAGACAAAACAAGATTAGGCTACACAAGGGAAACAAAAGAGGAAGTAACTCAGATAGTGGTAGAAAGGATTCTACAAATGAGAGATGGTTCTGACACAGATTCCAACGAGTGTGAATGGGATCATTTATCTGATACATCATACACTGACAAACAAATTGATGTCATTCAAACATATACACCCTTACGAGAGGAGGGACAAAGTTAAGGAAATAGACCATTTATAATGGGATCAACAAATATCGATGACTCAAGCGAGGATGATCAGACATCGAGTGAGATAGATGACTTGGAGGTGAGTACTATCATATACCTTGACCTTCCTATAAAAAAATTTGACCACCTAGCTATCAGAATACTTACAGCTGTTGACCTTACTCAAACTGATGACTTATTACCCTTGAGGCATCTCGAACTTATTGATTGGGAACCCACTAGACCTATTCATTTACCATTCTTTTCAACTGATGATTCCATCATAAACTATCTTTGTAGTGATGAAACTGATACGATTTTTATCCATAACACTCATAACAATGCTTCACAATAGGAGGGTGCCAAATCTTCTACTTGAAAAAATGACAAAAGGAAAAATAAATTTAATGGTGAAAACCTTTCTAAGGTAGCATTAGATTTTGAAAAAGAAAAATAAAGAATGTATCCAATAGTGAAAACCTTTCTAAGGCACTGAAGGATGGAAGATTTGACACCCTCCTAGAGAATTACCATGACAGGTCATTAGTACTGGTAGAACCAACATAGTCTATAAATCTAGGAACAACTGAAAAGGCAAAGCTCCTACATCTGGCATCATCCATGACAGAACAAGAAAAACCTACATTCACCAAATTCTTTGAGGAGCGACACATCAATTTTGCATGGTCTTATTCTGACATGCCAGGATGGGATCCATATCTCCTCATGCATCAATTGTTGCTACCAAACGAAATCAAACCAGTCAAATTTTTTTTGAGACAGATGCATCCCCACATCACCCTAACGATAAAAGCTGAGCTAAAGAAATTGTTGGATGCAAGATTTATTAGGTCCATAGATTATGTAGAATGGATCTCAAATATTGTTCCAGTATCAAAACCTAATAATAGCATCAAAATATGCACGGATTTTAGAGATTTAAACAAGGCGTTCCCAAATGATGATTTTCCTTTACCTAGCATTGACATAATTGTTGATCTAACAACGGGATATGCCATGTTATCTTTGATGGATGGATTCTCTGGGTATAACAAAATAAAGATAGCACCTGAAGATCAAGAAAAGACAACATTCACTTGTCCTTGGGGTACATTCTTTTGGAATTTCATGCCCTTCAGGTTGAAAAATGTAGGCGCAACATATCAGCAGGCGATGACCACTATTTTCCACGACATGATGCATACTTTCATGGAAGATTATGTGGATGACATCTTAGAAAAATAATACACTAGGGAAGGACATCTAGAAATCCTTGATAAAATCTTTACTAGACTGGAGAAATTCAAGGTCAGGTTGAACCCAAAGAAATGTGTGTTCGGGGTAACATCAATAAAACTCCTTGGTTACATAGTGTCAGAGAAAGGTATTGAAGTAGATCCACCTAAGGTTAAAGCAATAATGGAGATGTCGCCACCTAAAAATATCAGTCAATTATGGTCCCTACAAGGTAGGTTACAATCCGTTAGGAGATTTATCTCCTAGTTGGCGGACAAGAGTCACCCATTTAATCATCTACTTCATAAGAATGTTTCATTCAAGTGGGATCATGACTATGAAACAACTTTTAACCAGATAAAGCAGTATTTGATGTCACCTCCAATACTCATGCCACCCACAACAAAAAGACCATTGTTACTATACATCGCAACAACTGACATTTCTTTAGGAGATCTATTGGAATAGGAGGATTCTGAAGGAAAAGAACAAGCTATTTACTACATTAGCAAGACTCTCAACAAATATGAAATAAACTACACATTCATAGAGAAAGCTTGTTTGGTAGTAGTATTTGCAACCCAACAATTGCGACACTACATGTTGACTCATATAGTCAGGCTCATAGAAAAAATAGACCCATTAAAATATCTACTCAGTAAAGCTACTCTAACGGGGAGACTGGAAAAATGGGTCATGATCTTGAGTGAGTTTGAAATCCAATATGTCGACAGGAGAGCCATCAAGGGACAGGTAATAGTGGATCAACTAGCTGAAGCTCCATTATAGGATCATCATCCAATGAACATTGAATTTCCAAATGCAGACATCCTAAATATTACAACACAGCAATGGAGACTCTATTTTGATGGATCATACACACAAAGAGGGTCTAGTGTGGGAATCTTGTTTGTCACACCTCAAGGGCACACCATCCCAAGATCTTATAGGCTAATGTTTCCATGTACCAATAATGTAGCTGAGTATGAAGCATTGATTATCGGCATCAAAGTAGCTATTGAATGGAAAATCACAGAAATGCAAGTGTATGGGGACTCATAGCTTGTCATCTATCAAGTAAATGACAAGTATCAAAAAAAGGATGAAAAGCTTATGCCTTATAAGAAAATGATAGATGATCTTAAGAAGTACTTCATGGATATCAAGTTCAAGAAAATACCAAGGGCAGAGAACAAAGCTATGGATGCCATGGTGACAATTGCTTCCCTTTTGCAATTACCAAAAAAAAAAGGTTGTTATGAGTTTATGGTGGAACAAGTATCTAACCCTACATACAACAATCTTGATTCACAAACCATATGCCAAATAACCAACACTTAAACCTCACAATATGGAGAGATCTATACTTACCTCAAAGATAATATACTTCCTCTTGATCTCTCTAGAAACCAAAAGCGTAACTTTATCCATCAATCCGCTTGACATACAATGATTGTTGACACCCTATACTGTCGAGGTCTAGATGGTACTCTTCTTCAGTATCTGGTACATCATGAATCTAAAATATCCTTACGAGAGTTCCATAAAGGTATTTGTGGAACCCATTCAAGTGGGCTAATCTTAGCTAAAAATACCTCTGTTTATGGTATTACTGGTTGAACATGGAGAAGGAGTGTTATCAATATGTTAAAAAGTGTCAAAAATGAAAAATTCATGGTAATCTAATTCATGTGCTAGCACAAGAGTTAGAACCCTTCACATCAACATGGCCCTTTTGTCAGTGGGGATTGGACCTAGTATAAAAATTAAATCCGTCTTCATCCAATGGACACAAGTTCATCATCACAACAATAGAGTAGTTAAAAAATGGATAGAAGCGATTCATTTAACAACTGTCATTGGAAAGAAGATTTCATCTTTCACACTCAACTACCTTATCTGTTGGTACAGGGTACCCCAATCCATTGTCATAGGCAATGGTAGGCCTTTTAAAAACTAGGACATCCAGGAATTATGTGAACAATTCCATATCCAACATCATTTCTCAACATCATACTATCCATAGGGAAATGGCCAAGTAGAGGCCTCAAACAAGACAATTATGAAAATACTAAAGAAAATAGTAAACGATGTTGGACATGATTGGAATGTTCAACTAAATCCTACACTATGGGCCTACGAAACTAGCATTAGAACACAACCAGGAGCTACACCATATCCTTGGTGTATGGATCAGAGGCCATCCTACCCATTGAGGTAGAGATACCATCACCTTGTGTCTCACTAAAGGGTATCATTACAGACGAGAATTACAGAGTCTCTTAGCTACATGAACTGGAATTGTTGGATGAACATCATCAGCAAGTTGTCAATCATTTAAAGGCCTACCAACAAAGAATGTCAAGGAAATACAATCACAGAGTAAAACCTAGATTCTTTCAAGTTGGAGATTTAGTCCTAAAGGAAAACCCTAGGAATCAACAAGATAGAGAAAAGAAAGGGAAGTTTGATCCTAACTGGCTAGGTCCCTTTGTAATCATATCAATGTATGGATCAAGAGCATATCAATTGTCTACATCAGAAGGGGATCTGTTTGATGAACCTATCAATAGTATCCATCTCAGAAATTTCTATTCCTGAATCACCTAGTGCATGAATTAGTTTATGAAAATGGTTACCTTGATGAAAACCTGACAAATAGGCATCCTAGTAATAGAAAAATACAAAAAAAAATCAGAAAAAAAAATACAAAAAAGTAAAAATCAAAAAGACTAAAAAGGTGCAATAAAAACATTTAGTGAAAACCTAGAAACATATTTATTTTTGATTCGAATCATCTCTCCCATCTATTTGGACTCATGACATGGTCGTTACTTTCACCGTCATCATTTTTACATCCATTATCATATCATATCATGTGGTCATGTCTCACCCTAGCTTGGGGGCAATAAAATATCAAGCTTAATCAAATGGAAAAACAACAACAAGAAAAAAACAACAATAACAACGATCAAAACAAAACCCAAAATGGAACATTAATCAACATCAAAAACACATCGAACATCCATATCACATCGAAAAATCCAAAAATAAGTCAAAAATTCAGTATCAAAAAGCTAAAAACATGAGTTTGTGTCAGTCGAACTATGTGGTCTCTGCATATATAACATAGGCAAGGATAATCTTTGATCAGCCCCCGAGGCCCCAGGATAGGTCTTTAAGTTAGGTCTTTGGTCAAAATCTTGAAAATCACAACAAATCATAAAATCAGGCTAGATGATCTATTCTAAATAATGATTGAAATACTTTAGGAAAATGTGGGATATGTTGTACTTTGATCATTGTTATCATTTCTTTGGAGCAACTCGATGATGTATTGAACTAGAGAAGCAAGGAAGGAGAATGATATTTTCTTTATCTGTTGTTTGTGAATTAATCATAACTACTGTGTGAATTGTCGTGGGAAGTGCTCTACAAAGTATCATGGATGAAATTCCAATTCATATAGGAAAGTGGTTAATTCTTGTTTTTTTTATGCAAGAAATTCTTAGGTCATCTTGGTTTAATTATACCTAGATGCTTGTGTTCGCTTTGCAATATCAAAAATCATGGAAGTAGTACTCATGTCATCCTAGTCTAAATTATACCATTGGTGCTCGTACTCATTTTCAACATTTTTAAAGCTCTATAATGATACAAAGCACAAAAGTACTATCAAAATTCCAATATTTGCATGGTTAAATTAGATTGCATTTATAATAGTTTTTACATCTACAAAGTGTTTGTTACAAAAACTCATGGGGGATACAAATTAATGTTGATCTTCTTCTCATAAATAGATTGAGTATACTTGACATTAACAAAAAAATCATCATAATCATATAGTTGCATCATTATATTCATTTGCATACATTCATAAATTTGAATCAAATAAATTTTCATTTATCATATCACATTTTCCATATCACATAAAAATTGCGTAAAGAAAATCTCAAAAACATAAATCTCTATCATTGCATTTTCAAACATTCATATATCATTCATCATCTTCATCTACATATAAATCTCTATCATATCACATATCATACGTCCATTTACTATATCATATATCATATATCATACATCATTTTCATCCATTTATTACATCATATATTTGCATTTACACCAAAAATAAATATACACACATCACATTCACAATGCATATCATATATCATTTAAGTAAATCATACATATACATCATGCCTCCATCCATCATCCATCCATACATCATCCATACATCATGATGTTATATCCATCAATCACCTGAAAATCATGTCTGAGGCATACTATTTTTTTTTTCCGTCGATACTAGTAGCAGCAGCACAATATTTTCTTTGAAGCAATGCGTAAACACATCACTTCAAAGGGGGACAAAATGTATACACCTAAAAATGTTCTGGATAATCAAATTAATTAAATATGCTTTATTTGATTAATTATCTTAATTTTCTCTACTATTAAATAAATAGAAATATTTATTTATAGTTCATTTCTTCTATTTTTCAGATTTAATTAAATATACAACTTCTATAGTTGGTGTTATTTAATTATTACATCATTCCAATCTTAATTAAATAAACAATTTTTTACACTTTATTGTTTAATTATCATATTCCTTCTATTTTAATTTAATAAACAACTTGAACTATAGTTTGTTTTATTAAATTATTTATTCCCTTTTTGCTAATTTAAATAAATAAAAAAATAATTTAAATAAAGGCATAAAGGAAATTTTCTCTATTCACTCACCAATAAAATTAGATATTCTATGTCTAAATTTATTCAACTGGTATTCACGGGAAGCTGTGGAGATAAATTAGAGACAAATTTGAATCAATTTCTCAAATCTTCTTCCTCTGATCTTTCCTATCATCTTTCCTGATGTTTTCATGGGGAGAAACCATTCCCTTCATCAGCTCCAGCTTCTTCATCTCTCACCCTTCAAATATCAAGATTTAATCCATGCCTCTGTTGTGCTGCCCTGTCACAAATTGTTGTTGTAAATCTATATATACAACCTTTCTTCAACAGGAAATGCATCCGGGAAAAAACCCCAAATCTTTGTGCAAAATTACTTTGCAACATTCATAGCAATCAAGCAATCATATCAATAGCAATAGCAATAACATCTTAGTGTCATAGCAATCATAAGAATTAGTAGAATTCACATCACTGTAGCATCATAGTTTTACTATATCTTTCAATCATTAGGTTTCATGTCAGAATAGATTACAGTAGTATCATAGCTTTTTAGTTTCATTATCAACCATCACATCATTGCATTTAGCATCAATTCCATTCTCTAGATAGGCATTTTAACAGTTACAGTGCTTACAAATCTGAGAGCCCTCTATGACTTGATAAATCTTTGGAGATAGGAGACAATGAGACACTTTCAAGCTTTCTATGCTTTTAAATTAGTTTAATTGTTGTTAAATCTTGATATAATGTTTCATTAAGAAGTGTTTTAGTTGTTTTACTTATTTACTTATTTCACACTTACAGTTCCAAGCAGCTAAATTCACACTGTGGTTTTTCCCTTAAAGGTTTCCATGTAAATCTAGCGTTCTCTTATGTAAATGTGTTCATTACTTGAATTTCCATTTATTACATTTTCATGATATTATGAATATGGTGGTTTAAAGTCTAGAAATTATTAAATATTTATTCACCCCTACTCTTAGTATTTGTGTGTCTAATACAAGTAGGTAAACTTATACTATTCTAGGAGATAGTCACATGGGCCACAATCACACTCAAACCAAACACATGGGATAGGGCTTACATAAGTGCCATACATATAGCATACATGCAACATACACAAATAAATATTCACACAATCAGCATCACATGATGGATCAAATTACAAATCTTCATTAGGGAGAAACACCAATGAAACAAACAAAACACTATCATTGGGCACAAACACCAATACAAAAAATAAGATACTCTCATTTGGAACACACAACAATGGCACATGGATAAGATGTTAGAGAGGAGGTAGGTAGTGTAATTACAAAGCTTGAAAGGATGACTAATAATACTTGGGTATGAATCAACTTGTCCACGTGAGGAACCCAATTAGCAAGACTCAATTCTCCTAGAGTGGGAATTTCTTTTATGCTCATACCAGACCAATATGAGAACTCTAGATATGCTATAGGAATAATTACCTTGGTTATTGATGGCACCTTCAAATTTTCAAATTTGAAGTACCCATATTGAAAAATTTGCATTTGCACACTCAGAAGTGCACCTACAAAATTTTCCCAAGTGACCTACTTTCAGGAGGGTCACAATTCGAAGCTTGTTGATTTTCATTCCAAATGGATTGTTGCTCTCCATTCTCCTTACATTAATGTACTTCTTGGTATGATTTCAAAGCCTCATGATCTGATTTGATATTTTTACTAGGCCAAAAGCAAATGCATTTTGTTTAGTTTTTGCATCTGCATTTTTAGAACTTTTCAAGGTGGTCAATTTTGACCCTCAATATCTTTTGATGAATGATGATTAAAGGAAAGCACTCTTGTACACATACTTAGTGTACCCAAATTCCCTAGTGTGTACAGTGGCAATTCCCCAGGAGATGATTTGGTATTTTTTCAAAGTGACAACTTAGTGAGCCCTTATTGGTGTTAAACATGTGCTGTTGTAGAAATGCCTAAGTGAGCAACTTTGTTGATTAATATATTTCACCTCAAGATCCCTTTTGCTGATCCGTTTGTTGCAGTAAATTCTTGGGTCAAGAGTTTACATGCCTACTTAGTTTCAGGCTCCTAGGATAAGTTTTGATGGGTTATTTAATCATTTTCTGATCGCGACATGGCCAAAATGGGTGTTCCGAAAAGTTTCAAATTTTGAGAATCTAAGGAAAATTAATTTCTTGTTTTTTTCTAAAACCTCTACAACTCCATTTTCATAAAAAATGGAGGTCATATGATGTGTTATTTTAATGCATTTCTGTTGCGGTGAACATGTCCTGGGGGCCAGTTTACAAAGGATGTACCTGAATATTAAGGGTTGAGCGAAGTTTGAGCAAATGGGTTTTCTCTCAAAAATTGATTATGGGTGGATGCAAAAAATCTCGGCTCCAGGGGTCACTGTTTGCACACAGTGAAATTTATTTGTTTGGCCTACAAGCGTAATTGAAATTTTCCCATTTTCTAATGTTTTCAAATGTTAATATTTTAAATATTTTAAATATTTTAAATATTGTGCAAATGTGAAAAATACATTTAGGGCAAACATAAAATGCAATTTCAAATGTTCTGAGGAAAAGCAAGTTTAATTCTTGCTTGTAATTGGTTGAAAAGCGGTTTTCACAACTTTCACTTGTTGCACGCATAACTCATCGCCCATCATTGGTTTCAACTCTCTCTTCCATTTCAAATAAGCGATCAGCGATGGCAGTTTCTTCTCATCGCCCATCATAGATTCAAAGGCTCGTTTCCTCAAGACATTGGCGATGGAGCGATGCTCTGAGCTTCTGATTTGCCCATCACAGATTTCAAGTTGGTTTTCATTTTAAATGAGCAATGGAGCGATATGGCCATTCTGGGCTAGATTTTGATGGTTTTTCTGTTTGCATCAAATATTTGGCATCTCTTGATCTTCATGGAGGTTCCTTTGAGGCATTTTTGGCAGATTCAAATGTGTATTGTGCAAAGAGGAATGCTAATAACATTTTTTACCTTCCAACATAATTTTGGGGGTGTTTTTGAGCTCAAATTGGCTGCTCCAGGTTGTAATATCATCTCGTGATCATTCCAAATACTTGGGAAGGGATTTTAAGAATGTTTTAGATGAATTTTGGGTTGCCGATAGCTGCAAAAATGTCCCTGAATCAAGAAAAATTACTTGCACATTTTTCTCTTACCATGGCTGCAAGAAATTCGGTCAAAGTTCCTAGGGAAGCAACAAACAAAGAATGGAGGAGTATCTTTTCGACCATTGCGGATCTAATTTTTCTTCTCCTATTTTCATTCACGATCCACGATGGTGCATTCTTCAACTTCGTTCATTGCTGTCAAATGACTCCTTTCCATTTTCTATGAGCGATGCCTAATGATTCTCTTCATTTCGCCCATCGCTAATAAGTATTTGAGTTTTCAAAAACATCAGAGATGTGCGATGAGAGTTCTCAAAGAAAATGAATGTGGTGGGACCCGTGGCATTTGATAAAGTTTTAATGGAGAAATATGTATGTGATTAAAACCTGAAGGTAAAACAAAAGGATAAAGTGCACAGGAGTGAATTTTTTTATGGCCCGATTTAAATAATTGATGCCTTCACAAAATAAAATAAACTTTGGTCGGGCATCGCTATTATATTTTTATTTCCCTCATTCTATTCACGATATGTGATGATGGGTAAATATTTGCACAAAGCTTGGTGGGCTTGAGGTAAATAATGAAGGGGGCAATGTTTAAAGTTTCAACCTTTACTTTGGATGGTGAAAATTATACAATGTTTTCACATAAAACATTAATCTTTGTTGCAAGTAAAATGCAAAATATAGAGGCACGAGTAATTATTTTATTTCCCAATAAAGTGAATTTTGATCTTTCAAGATAAAATTAAAAAACTTTATTTGCTCAGTATTGAAATAATGCATTTCACATAGGTTGTTTAAAATGTATAAACCTTTCATGGTAAAGGAAAAACCATGAGTTAAAGGGCAACAAATTGTAAATTGTACAGGTGAAATGGGGATTTTACAACTAAGGAATTTTCTATAGCAGAATAAAGAATGAAGGCCTTCAAACAAAATATTCCTTTAAGATCCAACCAGGTAAAATGATGAGGAATGATGTGTCTTCCCATGGGGAATATTTTTCTGTTATAGGTGAATGATGATACAGGAATGCAAGGGAAGGATGAAGAGTCTTCAACAAGTAAAGGAAGTTGTAGATCAACGAACCTAAATATTCCAAGTGTCTTCTTCTGATCTCCACTTAGGGTTTCATTAAGCTTAAGTGTTGTTTTTCTACCTCATTTTCAGAGAGAGTTGTTTTGTAATTAATGACAGAGAACATTTTGATGAGAATACAGAGCATTTTAGAGTCAAGTTTTAGGGTTTGAGTCTGTCAATATTTATGTAATTTTGATTACAATACTGGAAAAATAATGCTAAATATTTCAAGTTTGATACTATTTTACTTTCCTGTGTACTGGTTTTATAGATTATGAATAATATAATCAAGGTTGTCTTATTTGTCTCTATCAATTTTAGATGGATGTGTGGCTCTATTCTTGTTTATTAATTCAAAGAATTAATGTAGGTGCTTGAATATGGATGTAAATTTGTATTGAGCTGAGTGCTAGGATGCTAGTAAGAAGTAAAGGTTAAGACATAATGTTGTAATGCAACATTTCAAAGCTTCATATACTGTCAAGTCTAAAAATTGTTCTCAGATTATGTATGTGTTTGATTTGACTCCATTCCAAGGATGAGGCACTGATCTAAGTGTGCTATTCATGTTACACTTGGTGGTTAATGCAACAACTAATAAAATTTTAAATGAAATTTACTTATCAGTCTTGTTGTGGGTGTGTGTGGAATTCAAAGAATCATATCTCTCATGTTTAATGTGTATACTGCAATTAAGGTCAGCCATACCTTTAGGGTATTGTGTATGTTAAGCATATAAAGGAGATTAATCTATTCACTATGTGATTGATACTTTGGCACACAAGTACCTGAAAGCACATTGTTCAGATCACCCTCCTAGGTTTAACAAATCCTGAAGTGCAGGGGAGAAAGGGGTATTTTATTCACTCTCTCGTTCATTGGCCACATAAACTCATTGAGTCTGAATATGAGAGATAGGCTACTCTTTAGGAATCATTGCATCTATTGATTTGGGAACCAACTGATTGGTGGTTGTGTTGGGGAGAATTCCATAAATATTTGGTTTCAGACCATTCAGTCAAAGAGTCATTGAATTTTCAAAAATAATCTAAGGATCTGCATACTTGAAGGATATTGCTCCAATGTTTATAATATATTCTTGAAGTTTGGTGATTCGCTGGTGGAGAGAACTCAAAAATACATATATCTTGGAAGAATATTTTTGCTCGTTGAAGATATTTTCCTCTTTCAAAGAGGCGGTGACTCTACATAAGTTTCTACATCATCAGAAGAGTTGGTTGCAGTAGTTCTCAGGTATTTTTCTATTGTAATATCTTTGTATGAAGGTTTTAAACAAACAGTTCTAGTTAATACTATCCCTTATTCAATACTTCAAGATACTAGTAGAAAGGGAAATGAGAAAGTAGGATATTCTGAAAAGATATCTTGAGAAGAAACTAGTTGTAGAGGGAATAAATTCTTTATTTGCAAAATGTATTGTTGTCCTAGTTCTCCCTCTACAAGCTATAATATCATGCCTAGAACATAGTCATTTCCTCAAATGGAAGTGTTCACTAATGAAAGATACAACCCTCTAGATTTTAGTAAAATGCAAGGTTACCCACATTCTGTCCCAAGAAGAATTAATGAATGTTTTCCTAAGTTTAGAGGAGGTTTTGAAGAATCAACATCACAACATGTACAAGGTTTTCTTGATGTAATGGAAGATTGTCAAATAGTAGAGGAAGATGTTGTAATGATTTTTTTTGTAAGAAATTTAGAAAATACTACTGAATATTGGTGCTCTAGTTTACCAATGCATTCCATAGATTCATGGCATGAGCTCATAATGCATTTCATTGATTATTTTGAAGAAGAGTCCATAGACAAGGAATGTTTGACTGAAGAAAGAAATCTGTATACCTAAGAAGTATTTGAAGAGAAATCTAAAAATAAGGTTGACCCTATGTCACCTATTGACACATTGTGTGATAGAGAAAGGTTCGAGGATGAAACCATCTATGATTTTCATAATAGATTCATGAAATTTTTGCTTGCTATACCAGAATCAAAAAGACCTAATGAGTTATTTTGCATTGATTTATTCTGTAAGAATTGTGAGCCAGATCTGAGTACTATGCCAACTCATTTGAAGCCTCCTAATCTTAAATGCATATATCAATGGCTTTCAATAATTGAGGAAATGATAGATAAATATGGAAGTAATCTCCTAACTCAATTATGTGATGGTACTTTTGCAATACTCAGTGTAATAGATGCAGATGGTACTTTTGCAATACTCAGTGCAATAGATGCAGATGGTATAGTAGAAGACAAGAATGATTCATCATTTGCTAATGAGGAAGTTGTTTTTGAATAATCTATAGAAGAAATAAAACCAAATGAAAATTGTAGCCATAATGGTCATGAAGAGATGGCTGAAACATCTAAAGTTTCTTCTATTTGCTATGAACATACAAAAATAGAGAGAAAATTTTTTATATTAGATGAAGGCTACAATGATGTAGGTGTGACTAAAAGTGTTTTCTTATCTATGGACTTTGAATATACAACTAAAGATCATGCTAATTTTGAAGTTTCATGTCTTCATGATGTGAACAGTGGTGTTGTAAATGGAAGTTTGAAACCAACTGAGGAGTATTCTTGTCTAGGTGATCAAGATGATTGCAAGTTTGCTTAAAACCCTGATGACTATGATTCCTTTCAAGAAGAGGAGGCATAATTGATTTCTCTAAGTGGAAAGTGTGTAAATAAAGAAAATGATGAGAAATTTTATGAAACCTCACAAGATCAAGATGATGGATATGAACTGAATATCTTGTTTGAAGAAGACATGTTTGATTAGCAATAATGCAATGGTACAATTGGTCATGCCAATTCTATAAGTGAGTGTAGCACTAATGAAAACTTTCATGATGATGAAACAAAGAAGCCTTTTGATTTGAAGAGTACTATTGAGAATATCAACATATCAGATGAAAGTGATAGAGTATGCAATGATTTTCAGTCAGAGCAATCATGTGTGAGAAGCTATAGTGAAGAGATAAATGATGGTTTTCAATTTGACAGTAAGAAAGATAGCTTTGCTGATTGTGGTAGCAGTGTAAATAGAGAAGGAGATATGTATACAAGAGGTTCATTGAATGAATCATCTCAAGGGTATGTGCAAGATCATCATGGACAAAACAAGCCCTTAAGTGGCGAAAAATTCAGAAAAATTAGAGTTAGGCAATTTGACATAAAAATTTGAATAAGTTATCTATATTATTTCAAAAATATGTAAGAATAGAATTTGTTTCAAATTGAATGTAGTTTCTAAACTACTAGGTTTATTTAAAAAAACAAAAAATCTATTTGATGAAAATTAAAAATTTCAATGCAGTAGTACTTCAATTTCAAGGAAAAAATAAGAAGTAGGTGTATGTTTGACCACCCTAACCACAATCAAATGCTAATATTTTTTTACAAAATTTTAGATGTAATTAGAGGACTCATGTACCAATGTGATACATATTTTTTTGTAATTTTTTTCCAAGTAAATAATTAATTATGAATTTTTTATTACAACTTTTAAAAAATATAAAAAATTGTGTGTCTAACCACCTTAACTTGGTCAAAACTTCATGAAATTCAATTTTTCTTTTTTGTCCTATAGTATGCAAAGTATATAATGTGACACATGTTTCAGATTCAAAAAATGTGATATTGTTTGAAAGCTATAGATATTTTTCAATCCACCTAGATCAATCAAGACTTTAGTCGTAATTCAAATAAAAAAGAATAATAATTATTTATTAAATTCAAAGTAAAGAATAATTTATATTGGTGGAAAGCCGAGAATCTCCTTTAAAAACCCTTTTCGTCTCATCAATTTTGGGTAAAAAAAAAGTCGTTAGTCACATACCCTACACATAACCATCATATCACCACTTTTTAGCCCATCATGATCTTGCACATACCCTCAAGTAGTTGATTATGAAGGGAATGCATATGTTAGTCATAATGAACAAGGAAATCCTCTTTTATTTGATGCTTTACCTTCTTCTATTCATGTTGCTGCTTTTGAATTTATCCCTGAATGCTTTCATGAGATCAACATTGAAGAAGTTGTACTTGATAGTGGAAATGTAGAGATAAATGTTAGTACAACTAATGATGCTCTTTATGATGAATTTACACTTGAAGAATGTGATTGTGTCAATCACATGGGTGGATATGAGGATCTCTTTTCTGGATCTACAACTCTTAGTTTTCCTCATAAGCAGTATGCTTCAAATTGTCACATAGATGCAACATGAGGTGATGTTGAATATGATACTCTTTGCAATAGTGAATGTATTTTGAACACTCACTATGATGAATTTGTTGCAAACAAAGATTTTGAGTCCTATGAACCTGTACTTGAGGCTTATTTTTGTGATAATATAAAGAGTGTTGACAATCTTGTGTATGAGCTTGAAGTGGGAAACACTATTTGGGATGCTGATGCATTGTTTGAATGCTATGATTTTAATGTGGATGAAGGTATTATGAGTTTTGGTGAATCTTGTTTTCAGGACATTGAGACATATGGTAATATCATTGAGCTAAGTTGTTGGGATGGTGACAAACTTGTATGTGATGCAATCCAATTGAAAGAGTTACAAATGTGTGGGTGTCCTTTGCTCAATACACAGGAGGATTTTACACTGTTTCTGAAGGATGATCTCTTTTCTTACTGTAAATATTATGAGGGGGTTAGTGAATGTGATGAGACTGTGTCTTCACATAGTCTTGGTCATCATCCTCATGTTCTATCATTTTCCACAAGGTCGAAAAATGCAATGAGTGGCAGTGATATGACCTATGTCATTTGGTTGTCATGTGACAGTAAAGCTAAATAAAAAGGCATCTTGACACTTGTGTTTGCAAAAATGAAGTCATTCATATTGATGTGGTGTGACAAAGGAACATATGGATTCAAAGAGATCAAATCTTTTAATAGATTGGTGTTTGATAGAGGTAAGAATTGACTTCCCTTTTTCATTTGGTGGCTTGGGGCCATCAAGTGAAGTTAAAGGTTTTAATAAAGACTATGTCACCCAATGTGTCTAGCACCTGGTCTACTCTCCCAGATATTTGAATTCTTGCTATGCCCACAGGGGGCATACATACCTAGAAAGAGCCATTGATGGCACCTTCAAATTTTCAAATTTGAAGTGCCCATATTGAAATTTTTTCCTTTGCACACTTAGAAGTGCACCTACAAAATCTGCCCAAGTGACCTACTTTGGAGGGTCACAATTCAAAGCCTGTTGATTTTCATGCCAAATGGATTGTTTCTCTCCATTCTCCTTTCATTAATGTACTCCTTGGTCTGATTTCAAAGCCTCTGATCTGATTTGATATTTTTACCAGGCCAAAAGTAAATGTAGTTTGTTAAATTTTTGCATCTCCATTTTTAGAACTTTTCAAGGTGGTCAATTTTGACCCTCAATATCTTTTGATGAATGATGATTCAAGGAAATCCCTCTTTCACACATACTCAGTGTACCAAAATTCCCTTGTGTGTCCACTAACAATTCCCCATGAGAGGATATGGTATTTTTTCAAAGTGACAACTTGGTGAGCCCTAATTGGTGTTAAACATGTGTAGTTATAGAAATGCCTGAGTGGGCAACTTTGTTAATTAATATCTTTCACCTCAGGATCCCTTTTGCCGATCTGTTTGTTGCATTGCATTCTTGGGTCAAGATTTTACATGCCTACTCAGTTTTAGGCTCCCAGGATTAGTTCTGATGGGTTATTTAATCATTTTCTGATCGTGACATGGCCAAAATGGGTGTTCCGAAAAGTTTCAAATTTTGAATATCTAGGGACAACCTATTTCTTGTTTTCGCCTAAAACCTCTACAGCTCCATTTTGATAAAAAATGGAGGTCATATGATGTGTTATTTTAATGCATTTCTATTATGGCAAACACGTTCTGGTGGCCAGTTTACAAAGGAGCTACCTAAATTTTAAGGGTTGGGTGAAGTTTGAGGAAATGGGTTTACTCTAAAAAATTGATTATGGCTGCATGCAAAAAATCTCGGCTCCAGGGGTCACCATTTGCACAAAGTGAAATTTCTCCCTTTGGCCTACAAGCGTAATTGAAATTTTCCCATTTTCTAATGTTTTCAAATGTTAATATTTTAAATATTTTAAATATTGTGTAAATGTAAAAAATGCATTTAGGGAAAACATAAAATACAATTTCAAATGTTCTGAGGTAAAGCAAGTTTAATTCTTACTTGTGATTGGTTGAAAAGCGACTTTCATGAATTTCATTTGCTGCACGTAGAACTCATCGCCCATTGTTGGTTTCAACTCTCTTCCATTTCAAATCAGCGATCAGCGATGGCAGTTGCTTCTCATCTCCCATCGTGGATTCAAAGGCCTGTTTCCTCAAGACATCGTTGTATTTCAAGTTGGTTTTCATTTTAAATGAGCGATTGAGTGATTTGGCCATTCTGGAGCAGATTTTGATGGTTTTTTTGTTTGCATCAAAGATTTGGCATCTCTTGATCTTCATGTAGGTTCCTTTGAGACATTTTGGGCAGATTCAGGTGTGTATTGTGCAAAGAGGAATGTTAATCACGTTTTTTACCTTCCAGCATATATTTGGGGGTGTTTTTGAGCTCAAATTGGCTACTTGAGGTTGTAATTTCATCCCGTGACCATTCCCAATACTTGGGTAGGGATTTTAAGCATGTTTTAGATGAATTTTGGGTTGCCGACAGCTATAAAAACATCCCATCAAGAAAAATGACCCGCACATTTTTCTCTTGCCATGGCTACAAGAATTTCAATCAAAGTTCCCAGGGAAGCAACAAAACAAAGAACGAAGGAGTATCTTTTCGCCCATTGCGGATTTAATTTGTCTTCTCCTATTTTCATTGGCGATCTGCGATGGTTCATTCTTCAACTTTGTTCATCGCTATTCAAATGAATCTTTTCCATTTTCTATGAGCGATGTTTGATGGTTGTTCTCTTCATTTTGCCCATCGCTAATAAGTATTTGAGTTTCCAAAAACATCAGAGATTTACAATGAGAGTTCTCAGAGCAAATGAATGTGGCAGGGCCCATGGAATTTGATAAAGTTTTAATGGAGAAATAGGTATGTGATTAAAATCTGAAGGTAAAACAAAAGGATAAAGTGCACGGGAGTGAATTTTTTGATGCCTTGATTTAAATAATTAATGCCTTCACAAAATAAAATAAACTTTGGCTGGGCATCACTATTATATTTTTATTTCCCTCATGCTATTCACGATACGTGATGATGGGTAAATATTTACACAAAGCTTGGCGGGCTTGTGGTAAATAATGAAGGGGGAAATGTTTAAAGTTTCAACCTTTACTATGGATGGTGAAAATTATTTAATGTTTTCACATAAAAAATTAATCTTTGTTGCAAGAAAAATGCAAAATATAGAGGCAAGAGTAATTATTTTATTGCCCAAAAACTTTATTTGTTGGGTATTGAAATAATGCATTTCACGGAGGTTGTTTAAAATGTAAAAATATTTCATGGTAAAGGAAAATCCATGAGTTAAAGGGAAACAAAATGTAAATTGCATAGGTGAAATGGGGATTTTACGACTGAGGAATTTTCTACAGCAGAATAAATAATCAAGGCCTTCAAACATAATATTCCTTTCAGATGCAAACAGGTAAAATGATGAGCAATGGTGTGTCTTCACATGGGGAATATTTTTCTATTATACGTGAATGATGATACGGGAATGCAAGGGCATGATGAAGAGTCTTCAACAAGTAAAGGCAGTTGCAAATCAATGAACCTGAATATGCCAAGTGTTTTCTTCTGATCTCCACTTCGGGTTTCATTCTCCTTAAGTGTTGTTTTTCTGCCTCATTTTCAGAGAGAGTTGTTTTGTAATTAATGGTAGAGAACATTTTGATGAGAATACAAAGCATTCTAGAGTCAAGTTTTAGGGTCTGATTCTATCAATATTTATGTAATTTTGATTACAATACTAGCAAAATAATGCTAAATGTTTCAAGTTTGATACTATTTTACTCTCCTGTGTACTAGTTTTACAAATTATGAATAATACAATCAAGGTTGTCTTATTTGTCTCTATCAATTTCAGATGGATGTGTGGCTCTATTCTTGTTTATTAATTCAAATAATTAATGTAGGTGCTTGAAAATGGCTGTAAATTTGTATTGAACTGAGTGTTAGGATGCTAGTAAGAAGTAAAGGTTAAGACATAATGCTGAAATGTTTCAGAGCTTCATATAATGTCAGGTGTGAAAATTATTATCAGATTATGTATGTGTTTGAGTTGACTCCATTCCAAGGATGAGGCAATGATCTAAGTATGTTATTCATGTTACATTTGGTGGTTAATGCAACAACTAATCATCTTTAAATGAAATTTACTTATTAGTCTTGTTGTGGGTGTGTGTGGAATTCAAAGAATCATACCTCTCATGTTTAATGTGTATACTGCAATGAAGGTCAACCATACCTTTAGGGTATTGTGTATGTTAAGCATATAAAGGAGATTCATTTGTTCATTGTGTGTTTGATACTTTGGCACACAAGTATCTAAAATCACACTATTGGGATCACCCTCCCAGGTTTAACAGAGCTTGAAGTGTAGGGGAGAAAGGGGTATTTTATGCACTCTTTTGTTCGTTGGCCACATCAACCCATTGAGTCTGAATATGAGAGATAGGATACTCTTTAGGACTCATTGTATCTGTTGATTTGGGAACCAACAGATTGGCGATTCCATTGGGAAGAATTCCAGAAATATTTGGTTTCAGACTATTCAATCAAAGAGTCATTGAATTTTCAAAAATAATCCAAGGACCTGCATACTTGAAGGAGATTGTTGCAATGTTTCTAATATATTCTTTAAGTCTGGTGCTCTGCTGGTAGACAAAACTTAAAAATACATAGATCTTGGAAGAATCTTTCTGCTCCTTGAAGATATTTTTGTCTTTCAAAGAGGTGGCAACTCTAGACATAAGTTTCTACATCATCAAAAGAGTTGGTTGCAACAGTTCTCAGGTATTTTTCTATTGTAATATCTTTGTATGAAGGTTTTAAACAAAAATTTCTAGTTAATACTATCGCTTAGTCAGTATTTCAAGATACTAGTAGAAAGGGAATTGCGAAAGTAGGATATTCTGGAAAGATATCTTAAGAAGAAACTAGTTGTAGAGGGAATAAATTCTTTATTTGCAAAATGTATTGTTGTACTAGTTCTCCCTCTACAAGTTGTAATATCATGCCTAGAACACAGTCATGTCCTCAAAGGATAGTGCTCACTAATGAGATATATGACCGTCTGGATTTCAATAAAATCCAAGGTTACCCACATTTTGCCCCAAGAAGAATTAAAGAATGTTTGCCTAATTTTAGAGGAGGTTTTGAAGAATCAACATCACAACATGTACAAGGTTTTCTTGATGTAATGGAAGATTTTCAAATAGTAGAGGAAGATGATGTCATGAAGTTTTATGTAGAACTTTAGAAGATACTGCTGAATATTTGTTCTCTAGTTTACCAATGCATTCCATAGATTCATTACATGAGCTCATAATGCATTTTATTGATTATTTTGAAGAAGAGTCCATAGACAATGAATGCTTGATTGAAGAAAGAAATTTGCATACCCAAGAAGTATGTGAAGATAAATGTAAAAATAAGGTTGACCCTATGTCACCTATTGACACATTGTGTGATATAAAAAGGTTTGAGGATGAATCCATTTATGATTTTCATAATAGATTCATGAAATTTGTGCTTGCTATACCAGAATCAGAAAGACCTGATGAGTTATTTTGCATTGATTTGTTCTGTGAGAATTGTGAGCCAAGTCTTCAAGTACTATGCCAACTCATTTGAAGCCTCCTAATCTTAAATGCATATACCAATGGCTTTTGGTAATTGAGGAAATGATAGATAAATATGTGAGTAATATCCTAACTCAATTATGTGATGGTACTTTTGCAAGACTCGGTCCAATAGATGCAGATGGTATAGTAGAAGACAAGAATGATGCATTGTTTGTTGATGAGGGAGTTTTTTTAAACAACCTACAGAAGAAATAATCCTAGATGAAGATTGCAGCCATAATGGTCATGAAGAGATAGATGAAACATCTGAAGTTTCTTCTATTTTCTCTGAAAATACAAAAATAGAGAGCATATTTTCTATATTAGATGAAGGCCGCAATGATGTAGGTGATACTAAAAGTGTTTTATCATCTATGGACTTTGAATATACAGTTAAAGATCATGCTGATTTTGAAGTTTCATGTGTTCATGATGTGAACAATGGTGTTGTAAATGGAAGTTTGCAACTAGCTGAGGATTATTCTTGTCTAGGTGATCGAGATGATTGCAAGTTTTCTTCCAGCCCTGATGACTATGATTCCTTTCAAAAAGAGGAGGCAAAATTGATTTCTCTAAGTGGAAAGTGTTTAAATAAAGAAAATGATGAGAAATTTTTTGAAACCTCACAAGAACAAGATGATGGATATGAACTGAATATCTTGATTGAAGAAGACATGTGTGATCAGTAATGCAATGGTACAATTGGTCATGCCAATTCTATAAGTGTGTGTAGTACTAATGCAAGCTTTCATGATGATGAGATAGAGGAGCCTATTGATTTGAAGAGTATTGTAGAGAATATCTAAATATCAAATGAAAGTGATAAAGTATGCAATGATTTTCAGTTAGAGCAATCATGTGTGAGAAGCTATAGTGAAGAGATAAATGATGGTTTTCAATTTGACAATAAGAAAGATATCTCTACTAATTGTGGTAGTAGTGTAAACTGAGAAGGAGATATGTATACAAGAGGTTCATTGAATGAATAATCTAAAGTAGTTGATTATGAAGGGAATGCATATGTTGGCCATAATGAACAAGGAACTCCTCTTTTGTTTGATGCTTTATCTTCTTCTATTCATGTTGTTGCATTTGAATTTATCCCTAAATGCTTTCATGAGATCAACATTGAAGAAGTTGTACTTGATAGTGGAAATATAGAGATAAATGTTAGTACAACTAATGATGTTCTTTATGATGAGTTTGCACTTGAATAATGTGATTGTGTCAATCACATGGATGCATATGAGGATCTCTTTTCTGGACCTGCAATTCATAGTTTTCCTCATAAGTAGTATGCTTCAAATTGTTATGTTGATTCAGCAGGAGGTGATGTTGAATATGATACTCTTTGCAATAGTGAATGTATTTTGAACACTCACTATGATGAATTTGTTGCAAACAAAGATTCTGAGTCATATGAACCTGGACTTTAGGCTTCTTTTTGTGATAATATAATGAGTGTTGACAATCTTTTCTATGAGCTTGAAGTGGAAACACTGTTTGGGATGTTGATGCATTGTTTGAATGTTATGATTTTAATGTGGATGAAGGTATTATGAGTTTTGGTGAATCTTGTTTTCAGGACATTGAGACATATGGTAATATCATTGAGCTAGGTTGTTGGGATGGTGACAAACTTTTATGTGATGCAATCCAGTTGAAAGAGTTACAATTGTGTGGGTTTCCTTTGCTCAATACACAAGAGGATTGTACACTATTTCTGAAGGATGATCTATGTTCTTACTGTAACAATTATGAGGGGGTTAGTGAATGTGATGAGACTGTGTCTTCACATAGTCTTGGTCATCATACTCATGTTCTATCATTTTCCACAAGGTCAGAAAATGCAATGAGTGGTAGTGATATGGCCTATGTCATTTGGTTGCCATGTGACAATAAAGCTAAATACAAAGGTAGCCTGACACTTGTGTTTGAAAAAATGAAGTCACTCATATTGATCTAGTGTGACAAAAGAAAGTATGGATTCAAAGAGATCAAATCTTTTAACAGATTGGTGTTTGAAAGAGGTAAGAATTGACTGCCCTTTTTCATTTGGTGGCTTGGGGCCATCAAGTGAAGTTAAAGGTTTTAATAAAGACCATGTCACCCAATGTTTATGGCACCTGGTATGCTCTCCCAGAGATCTAAATTATTGTTATGCCCATAGGGGGCATACATACCTAGAAAGATCTACTAATGGAACCTTCAAATTTTCAAATTTAAAGTGCCCATATTGAAAAATTTTCATATGCACACTCAAAAGTGCACCTGCAAAATCTACCCAAGTGACCTACTCTGGAGGGTCACAATTCGAAGCCTGTTGATTTTCATGCCAAATGGATTGTTTCTCTCCATTCTCCTTACATTAATGTACTCCTTGGTTTGATTTCAAAGCCTCATGATCTGATTTGATATTTTTACCAGGCCAAAAGCAAATGCAGTTTGTTCAGTTTTTGCATCTGCATTTTCAGAAATTTTCAAGGTGGTCAAGTTTAACCATCAATTTCTTTTGACGAAAGATGATTCAAGGAAAGACCTTTTGCATAAATACTCAATGTACCCAAATTCCCTAGTGTGTCTAGTGGCAGTTCCACATGAGATGATTTGGTATTTTTTCAAAGTGAACTTGGTGAGCCCTGATTGTTGTTAAACATGTGCAGTTGCAGAAAT
Organism: Sequoia sempervirens; assembly: GCA_007258455.2. Classification (NCBI taxonomy): domain Eukaryota; kingdom Viridiplantae; phylum Streptophyta; class Pinopsida; order Cupressales; family Cupressaceae; genus Sequoia; species Sequoia sempervirens. The sequence continues at coordinate 40,830 of VDFB02034160.1, read as the reverse complement.
GCCCAAGTGAGCAACTTTGTTGATTAATATCATTCACCTCAGGATCCCTTTTGTCAATCCGTTTATTGCACTACATTCTTGGGTCAAGAGTTTACATTCCTACTCAGTTCGAGGTTCCTAGGATAAGTTATGATGGGTTATTTAATCATTTTTTGGTCGTGACATGGCCAAAATGGGTGATCCAAAAAGTTTCAAAATTTGAAAATATAAGGCCAACCCATTTCTTTTTTTAGTCTAAAACCTTTACAACTCCATTTTCATCAAAAATGGATGTCATATGATGTGCTTTTTTAATGCATTTCTATTGCATGAACACGTCCTGAGGCCAGTTTACAAAGGAGGTATTTGAATTTTAAGGGCTGGGAAAAGTTTGAGGAAATGAGTTTTCTCTAAAAAATTGATTATGGGCGGACACAAAAAATCTCAGCTCCAGGCGTCACTGTTTGCACACAGTGAAATTTCTCCATTTGGCCTACAAGCATAATTGAAATTTGCCCATTTTCTAATTTTTTCAAATGCTAATATTTTAAATATTTTAAATATTTTAAATATTGTGCAAATGTGAAAAATGCATTTAGGGCAAGCATAAAATGCAATTTATAATGTTATGAGGAAAAGCAAGTTTAATTCTTGCTTGTGATTGGTTGAAAAGCGACTTTCACTTGCTACACGCAGAACAATTTTCCCATCACTGGTTTCAACTCTTTTCCATTTCAAATCAATAATCAGCAATGGCGGTTGCTTCTCATCACCCATCACGGATTCGAAGGCTCGTTTTCTCAAGACATCATTGGATTTCAAGTTGGTTTTCATTTTAAATGAGCGGTGGAGCGATATGGCCATTCTGGGGCAGATTTTGATGGTTTTTCTGTTTGCATCAAAGATTTGGCATCTCTTGATCTTCATGGAGGTTCCTTTGAGGCATTTTGGGTAGATTTAGGTGTGTATTGTGCAAAGAGAAATGTTAATCACGTTTTTACCTTCCAACATATTTTTGGGGGTGTTTTTGAGCTCAAATTGGCTGCTCGAGGTTGTAATTTCATCCCGTGATCACTCCCAATACTTGGGCGGGGATTTTAAGCATGTTTTAGAAGAATTTTGGGTTGCCGAAAGCTAAAAAAATGCCCCTGCATCAAGAAAAATTACCTGCACATTTTTCTCTTGCGATGGCTGCAAGAAGTTTAGTCAAAGTTCGCAGGGAAGCAACAAAATAAAGAACGAAGGAGTATCTTTTTTCCCATCACGAATTTAATTTGTCTTCTCCTGTTTTCATTAGCAATGCACGATGGTGCATTCTTCAGCTTCATTCATCGCTTTTCAAATGGCTCTTTTCCATTTTCTATGAGCGATGCCCAATGGCTATTCTCTTCATTTTTCCCATCCCTAACAAGTATTTGAGTTTCCAAAAACATTAGAGATGTGTGATGAGAGTTCTTGGAGAAAATGAATGTGGTGGGACTTGTGGTATTTGATAAAGTTTTAATGGAGAAATAGGTATGTGATTAAAACTTGAAGGTAAAACAAAAGGATAAAGTGCACGGGAGTGAATTTTTTGATGGCCTGATTTAAATAATTGATGCCTTCACAAAATAAAATAAAATTTGGCTGGGAATCGCTATTATATTTTTATTGAATCCCTCATGCTATTCACAATACACGATGATGGGTAAATATTTTTGTTTCCCTCATGCTATTCACAATACACAATGATGGGTAAATATTTGCACAAAGCTTGGTGGGCCTATGGTAAATAATGAAGGGGGAAATGTTTAAAGTTTCAACCTTTACTATGGATGTTGAAAATTATTTAATGTTTTCACATAAAAAATTAATCTTGCTGCAAGTAAAATGCAAAATACAGAGGCATGAGTAATTATTTTATTGCCCAATAAAGTGAATTTTGATCTTTCAAGATAAAATTAAAAAACTTTATTTGTTGGGTATTGAAATAATGCATTTCATGGAGGTTGTTTAAAATGTAAAAACCTTTCATAGTAAAGGTAAAACCATGAGTTAAAGGGTGGAAAAATGTAAATTGCACAGGGGAAATGGGGATTTTACAGCCGAGGAATTTTCTACAACAAAATAAAGAATGAAGGCCTTCAAACAGAATATTCCTTTCAGATGCAATCGGGTAAAATGATGAGGAATGGTGTGTCTTCCCATGGGGAATATTTTTCTGTTATAGGTGAATAATGATATGGGAATGCAAGGGCATGATGAAGAGTCTTTAGCAAGTAAAGGTAGTTGTAGATCAATGAACCTGAATATGCCAAGTGTCTTGTTTTGATCTTCACTTAGGGTTTCTTTCTACTTAAGTGTTGTTTTTCTACCTCATTTTCAAAGAAATTTGTTTTGTAATTAATGACAGAGAACATTTTGATGAGAATACAGATCATTTTAGAGTCAAGTTTTATGGTCTGATTCTATCAATATTTATGTAATTTTGATTACAATACTGGAAAAATAATGCTAAATGTTTCAGGTTTGATACTTGTTGATGTTGTGTTTTGTACACTTTCTCAACACAGGCAGTGCATAGGTGCACTACCTCTTTTGAAAGGAAATTTCCAACAACAAGTTGCTGAAAATCACCCCAAGGTCTCTTGGGTGTTAGGTCATGACTTGCATGGAATTCCTTAGTTGAGGTTTGATGTGATTTTTCTGGTAATCATAGGGTAGACTTACATAGCTGGATGCGAAGTGAATCTTGAAAGTGAAGCTCCTAAAATGGGAAGTTTGACGTGCAATTTTGCTGCAGGTTCGAACAACAATCTGGAACTCCAATATTATCTTAAGATCTGACTTTACAATTTGCAATGAACCTTAGTATAGGCTATTTCTAAAAAAAGGGGAAAAAGGGCAGGGAAGATGAGAGGTTCCTAGATTTGCAACTAACTATGAATAGTGATCATGGAGGCTCTACTGTGGACATCTTCCTTAAAATAGAATCTCACTTAACCAGAAAAATCACAGTATCATGAGATTTGTGCTAGCTTCTAAGGCTTGCAAATGATTAACTAGTCATTCACCATGAACATGCATGAATAAAAGATTAAAGTTTGGAGCAACTTTGAATTTAAGTCCAAACTAACTTTACACAACCATCTACCAATAGCAAACAACAAAAAGTATGTACTAGGAAGGCATCTACACAACATAAATCTTCACAACCATAGAACAAGATTACCAAATCTGTCAAAGCAATCTGAAACTAACTAAAAAAACAAATTAAATCTAACTAAAACATTTAACTATTGGGAGATGAATCATGAAGCATGTAGAGAAACTTAGAAATGCACCAAATTCAATGTATTTCCATTAAAATTTCTACAACATTTCATTATAACAACTCAACTCTCCTTGAAAATGAGAGGAGACCCCCTATTTATAGTGTCCAAAAAGTAGAATGAATGGCCAATATTAATTTTCATTGTGTGGCCAAGATTCACTACAAACTAGGGTTTTACCTACCCCCCAATATATTACATTTTAAAATACAACTTTGTCCATATCCCTATTTTATATTTTGTGACATCACTATAGCATTTTGTCTTTTGTTGACTTCCCTTTTACTGTAGCTAATCTGTCAGGAATTCTTCACCAATAATAGGGTTTCCCTCCTACTTCTTCAAACCAGCATGCTCTATGAACTTCAAAATTAGTGGCCGAAGCTTATCAACATCAATGATTTTGGATCGTAGTACTTGATAACTCCACTCTTGGGATTGTTTGGTGAGCTTTTCTCACTCTTCATCATACTTAGCAATGTGGTCTCAAAATAGCTCTAACTGGGTGAAGGCTCATGTAGCAAAGCTCATGAAATGAATGGTAATTTCATCTAACATCCCATCGTTAATCCTCTTCTGGAAGTGGAGCTTTATCTTCTCCAGGTCCATCTTTATGACATGCATATCATATCATGTCATTAGTCTCAAGTACTAGATGTAATAAGCTCTGATTTCCTTAGCCCACTCAATTTCTAGATCCACTTTCTCGAGCACATGCTCCAACCTCTCCTTTCGGTTCATGAAGTCATGTTTCCAGACATTCACCAGCCAATGGTCATCCTTTTTAAATGCAAGCTCTTTCTCCCAAGTCGTGCTTGGCAGCTTGAGAATAGCCTCAATCTTTGGGTAAATGGATTCATATCTCCTTGGGAAGTCAGTGCAAATTTTCCTCGTACCCTCAAGAGACTGTTGTAAATCCAAGAACTTGTTTGTTGTCCTAACAGCATGGTTGATGCCCATGTTCCCTACGTACAAGACCTGTCGGAACCAAATATCTATGGTCTTGTCCAAGTTCTTCCTCTTTTCAAGCTTTTCTATTTGCTCCTTTGACAACAATTGTGGCAGGGCTGAAGATGTGGTAGGAATTTCCTCTGTTGAGAACCATTGTTGGATGTAAGTTTTCAGATCAGCTACCTGCGCCTTAAGCTCTTCTTTTGAAATCTTATCCCGTTGAATTAAATGCACCACTGTGGCGACATAATCTTGAAGGTGATCCACCTTCTGCTCTCTAGTAGTTGTTCTCAAATCAATGGTGGAGACATTATAACTTATCCCTTATGTGCCCACCACTGGCATGGCTAATTGCACGGTCCTTGATCCAGAGGCGTCCATCGTCACCTTGGATCTGATTTTAGGCTTCTTCTCTTTTCTAATAGTGATCTATGCTTAGGCTAGGATAGCCTCCAATCTTACTTTTGGATCACTCAGGGCGGGAGCCTTTTTCTCAAGCTACTTTTCTAGCCATTCAGGCATCTGATTCTTTCCTTTGGGTGATTCATCATCACCTTTTTCTTCATCCCTTATGACTTCAATTTCTTTATCTTTGGAAGCTTCCTTCTCCACTCTAGTGTATTCTCCTTCTTCTTTATCAGAGTCTCGGGTGAATGTTAGGCACTTGACTGGGGACTTGGTGGGCAGGCATTCTTTGGGACTTTCCTCCCTCTCAGCCTCATCTTCTTTCTCTTATTCATCATGTTCATCTTCATGACCATGCTTCTCGGGCTGATCTATTTTAGGGCGCTTATCAGCTTGGATCTCCTTTTCAAGTTGATCTTCTACATTCTCCTCTTCCTCACATGGAGGTGACATATCTTCATGCTCTTTCTTTTCTTGCTCTCCCTTCCCTTCAAGGAGAGGCATCTCTTCACCATGCCCCGGGCCTTCTTCTTGTTGTTCACCCATTGGAGGTTCCATGCTTTCCTCTGTCTTATCACCTTCTTGTCTTCTTTCTTCAGAAGATGGCCTTTCTATTTCTTCCCCAACGCCCTTTAATTTCCCGGCTAGCTCTTCTTCAAAGTTAGGATTGAAATTTTGCACAATTAATTTTTTGTCGGCATCTTCTTCTTCATCTCTGCTTTCAGAATATCTTGTTTCCTCTTCTTCACAAACTACTTTGTCAATATGGAGGTGTTGGTACTCTAGATGCTCATGGTATTCATCTACTTCTTCCTCCAATGTTTTTGTTGCTTCAATCCCTCACCTTTCCCATTCTGTTGATATTGCCATCGTGGCCTTCAACTCTGGGGGCTTAGTTGGAGGCTTTGAAATTGGAACACTGGCGAGGACCTATGCTAAGGTAGCTTGGATGGTAGGATTCATCAATACTTGGGAAATTTCAAAGGGAACATTATGCATATGTCGCGAGAAAGCCACTAGTAGTGTAAGCATTGGTATTGGTATTGTGGCTGCTGCCAACCAGAGTGATGTGGTTAGAGACATGGAGGCAGAGGAGAACGAAGAAGTGGTGGCAGAGGAGGAATCAACTACCATGACTGGCCCAGTTGGTGAAGAAGAAGCCAGGTGGACGAAGATGTCCATCGCAGGTGGGGATATGGCGACCATGACTTGAGAAATGGATGGAAGGGAAGTAGTATCAAGGGTAGCCAGTGGGGAATTTGGCTAGTCTATCTCCATCTCTTCCCCTTTGTGAAGGGGATCCTCTTGAATGATAGGCACTGTAGCAGTATTGCCTGACCTTTTATGTTTCTTTGAGGACTCACCCTCCGAAGCTTTCCTTGCATATACTTTTGGATTTGGATGCTACTCCTCAGTCTCCTTTCTTTTCCTAGAGCAAGTGAGTGGAGGAGATTTGGATGTTTCTCCTGCCGAGGCTATAGTAGCTCCATCATCTGTTGCACTAGGCTCACTATCGAGCCCTTGATAGGTCAGGACAACCCCTTGTTTCTTCAGTCGGGCTACTTGTCCATTGACCCATTCTTTGGTATGAGCTTCGATCGGCTTAGTTGTAATATCGAGGTCAACAACCTCTTGTTTGTCCTAGTCTATTGAAGGAATCAACAAACTAGTGACTGCATTGTACCTAGGATCCATGATTGTGCTTTCATCCTCCTCAACTTGATCAGGTATAGGGAACAAGTTCACCCTTTTTATGAAGTAGGTAGTCATTCACATGTAATGTCTCATGCGCACCTCCTTATCATCTTGGAAATTTGCCCAGAAATCTTCAACATGATGTAGATGGGTGTAGTCGGGTCCAAGTGCCTTCCTTATATGCCTGTAAGGGTCCATTCATGGATGGGTGGTATGAAGCTAGAAATGGTATTCAACCAACTTATTTTCTAAATTTTTGGCACATTGAGAGGTTTGCAGCTTGTACATCCCTTGGCTGAAGAAAAGGGGATAAGGGATCCTCACCAAATGCTTGCTATTGAGGAGAGTATGTACATGTCGTAGCTTCCGAGAGAGCTCTAACAATACAATCCGGTCATTAGGATACCAGGGCAGCTTGTTTGGCCTTTCTATGTAGCTTTGGGTGTGAATGTATTCAAACTTGGGATACTGAATGAAAAGAAAGGCGTATTGTTTGAGGAATTCCCTTGAGCACTGTGGGAGACTCGCCTTTCAAAATCGCCTCCAAGCAACCTGACAATGTGACCTATGAAAGCGTCATTCACCCTGCAATAATATCTCTTGAAATTTCTAAACTGCAACTGAGGGTATCTATCATAAACCTTCAATTCCCAACCAGATTCTTCATCTGGAGATCTGAATAGTCCACTGTACTGTCTTCGTTTAGCCAACGAGTAAACAAGGTAAGATGTCATATAAAACTTGGAGGTTTTCTTAACATTCATGAACTGCTGATGGAAGCAGTCACTTATTATTTCCCCCCAATAGAATTTGGTTTGTGTGGCACCTTCCTCCTTCCCACAAAGAATCTACTAAAAAAAATAAACCATCAACTCTTGGAAGTATGCAACGGTAGGAAAACCCATCACTTGAGTTAGCAAAGTTACTAAGTCATGATAAGCTTCAAAGAAATCATTGCAGAAGAGTTCTTGGGGAACTTTTGTAGCACTGTCCCTTTTCACTTTTAACCAATATTGGTTGATGAGCTTCTTGCATCCAACAGGATCTGCATCCCACATTGCCTTGCAGTCTGAGATAGTAAGGATCTCCACTTCTCCGAAGGTGGGAATGTGAAAAGTCTTCGTTATGGCCTGGGGAGACATGTCAGCTAGAATGTTCCCATCTCTATCTACTATTGTACGGGTCTTAGGTTGGTATGCTTTCCTGCAAGCCATGACCAATTTAGGAGCTATAAGAGATGGAGGAAAACCTACAGCTCTGGCAATTCCACTTCCTCTGATCAGCCTAGCATTGTCTATGGTCAGGTTGAATCTGACCCTCTGTTTAAATTCATCAATATCGACATGGCCGATATTGGTATTTGTAATCTCCTTCCAGTCTATAATAATCTTTGAGTGCAACAGATCCCCTTGGAATTGGTACTTCATTTGGTCCTTGTCCTCTTTCCCACGAGGATCTTTGTCTGATTTATTTCCTTTTTCCTTATCTGCGACTGCCCCTGAGGGTCCTACACCTGATTCTATATATCCTGCAAACAAAGGCATGATGAGAAAAATCAAGCAAGAAGACACAAATGTTAGGGGTGGCTTCAGAATAGTGGTTTACAAATTATATGAGAAAGGAAATTTCATTTTTTTCCTTTTCCCCAAACTCAATGGGTTTGGTCGAACTATATGGTTCGACTGAACCTCATCATAGGTTCGACCGAACCCACAAAACCTAAATAAAGATAATCATATTTAAATGGGTTCGATCGAACCACCTTAAATATGACAAAAAAAAACATTCTCATTTTCGACTGTCATTTTCACTTTCTTTTTACCAGTTGCTTTCCCTAGTGCGTGCAGTGAACCGAGACCGTGACGAAGAGAAAACTGACTTCTTCTCTCCGGCGAACACAAACCCAACTTCGTCTCTCCAAACTTCATCAACCCGACTTACATATCGAGCACTAGGTATGTGAAATTTGAATTTTGTAGAGTTCAAAATGGATTTATTTGTTAAATTTTGAAACCCTAAATGCGAATTTTTTCAATTTTTTTTCAAATTTGTTGAATTCAAATTGCATTTGTTTGAAAGTTTTTAAAGCGTTTTCAACATACACTATTTTGCTTCCCCATTTTGCATACATTTTTATGTCCTATGTGTAAATGAAATATGCCTTCCCATTTCAGCAATCAAAGCTATGGATAGCCTGCTCCTAAATGGAAAGACCAAGTGAAACATATATAAGAACTTAATAGCATATGGAAACAAACAATATAAATTTATGAAGTTCAAATAGAACCACAAATTGTATCATTTGTAACATTAAAAATGTCCATCTCTACACATTTTTTGTGGTAGGTAGGTATTGCACAATAAGATAGAGGATGTGAACTGATTAAGACTTGGATACTAGTATTTTAAAAGGAATTTGAGGTGTGGAAACACTTCCCATATTAACCTATCAAGAGATAAATATGAAAAATAGATTTAATTTTAGTTACAAGAAAAATGTATAAATTATAAATTTATAGCATAATTATGTACATGGGAAAATCCTCTTGGAAGAAAAATCCCACAACCAAAAACATGAACCAATTATATTATTTGATAATAATATCATTTACAATAAAATATTCATGTGCATACCCTTATAGTAGTATCATCAACATGTGAATATGGAGTAATTTCTAGTAGCATGATGATACCTACAAAATCATTATGCTTTCTCCATCTCAAGCACCCATAAATAGGAAAAATTTAAACCATAAACCAAGTGTGGTTTACCAAAACCATGAGCCAAAATAATGACCTAAAAATGGCACCAAATTTGGCACAAATTCCAACACCATATTCCTTGACTTGGTTTATAGGATGTATTTAGCAAATGCTTTACATCTTGTCAAAAAAATTCAAATCCTCCTCCTCATAACCGACACTCCATTTTTGACATATTCAAACCCATTATTTAAGATGATCTTGATGATTTTCATAATTCTAATCAATATTCTAGTGTAACCCCCCTTTTTTATTCTCTTATGTGTCATATAACATTTCATAAGTAATTCCCATCTTACAATTTCATACAATGCTCTTACAACTTCTTAAATATATAAAAGGGACAACCCTAGTTCAATTAGGATTATTTAATTATTATCACCTACATCCATTCATTACATGTTATTAGTTTTTAGTTGCACACATTATTAGGAAATATGCATTGTCTAAGCAATTGGGGTATATTGCATGTTTGAGAGTGTTTTCCTTGATCTTTTATCTAGTTAAATTAATATCCTTTAAAATCTTGTTTTATGGAGTTTTCATCTTAACTCTAATATGGCTAGCAAATAAAATGACGATTGAATCATTTTTTGATATAATAGCTAATGACAACCATATAAAGAGCCACATTAAAGAAGATGAAAAATAATGATCAAGACTATGATTTAGATACATATGTTGCTAAACAAGATATTTTCCTAAATTGATAATTATGTATTGATGCACCTCTCCACCCTAAATATCCTCACTCATTGGCTAGTAATTTATATAATGTATTAGGTGGCTATCCTTAGGGAATTAATACTATTCATAATATTACCACTCTAATGGATTTTAATAATGTTGTACCCTCTATGCATCCATCTACCCTTCATCCTCTTATAATGATTCCTCCTATCATACTATAGTTACCACTTCCATGGGATCCACCACCCATTTCCTACCGCCTTTCTCTCCACTAGTATTTTTCTTATCTCCCATCCTTTTATATATGTTCACACCATTGTTACTACTAGCACTATCCTATATATATGTTCTTCATACCATTCCTCCTTTTCCTATGAAAATCTAACCATAGTGTAACTTCTCCTTCCATTACCATGTCATTACCTTTCTAGACCTTCCCCTCTTTATACATTCTCCTTTTTATCCTACACTACTCCTACCACTAATATATCCCTATACCTTGGATATACTATTGAAGAAATTTAACTGACTTTCAATATCGCAAAAATTAGACCCATATTTTTAAACGTAAAATGTGTATAATAATTTAGCACAATCCATGCTTCCTAATTCAACTTCACTAATATCTATCGAATTAACTTAGGTTCATTACAATAAGATAATCATATAGCCATAATTAGTTGTCAAGATAATGGTAAAGTTTTCAATAGCCATATTTATCCTTCCACATGCCACCATTAGACATACACATAAGATTCATGAACATCCATACCTATGAGCATCCAAATACAAGAAATATAACTATATATCATGCACATCATCAACATACACATAAAATATCACACCCATCATCAACACAACTAATAGTTCCCATATCATATTATCTATGTTCTCATACAAATGTGTCTTCAAATACATCAAAGCACTCATGAGTAAATCCACTCTGTAGAGCATACACACAACTAAAAAGGTGCCCCTAAGGTATTTGTCTCCTATATCTATCCTCTTAGCCTATCCTTCTCTATGGATATGTTCCACTCATATCTACCACCCTGAGGTGATCCATGTCTCAATCCTTGTCAAGGTCACTCCTCCTCTCTACCTATATCCTTTCTCAATGAGCTAGATCTATCACCGCTACTCCCCAAAACACCTACATTTAAATATTAAAAAAATGTTTAATAAATCATACAACATTGATTAAAACTAACCAAACAATGAAAGCATTTAATATTATAAAACCTTATGAATTATATTGAATGTCCCCACCTTGAAATTTATAGCCATCGATGTCAATCACTTATTCATACTATAGCTTTGTTCTCCAAAACACCTACATTTATATAAAAGTGATTTTTTAAGAAAAATAATATTTCGATCAAACTTTTTGTTTACATGAATCTTTGAAATTTATTTAGTAAAGGTCTCATTTTGTACATCTTTAGTAATTGTATAAAAATTGGAATTTTGGTTAATGTCTTATTGGAAAACCATTCATTGAAAATTTTTGAAGCCCACAACCGAATGGTTTGTGATGACCTCTTGCCTTCAAGAATTTCTATTATGCTCATCAATTTCAAACCATTTTGGGGTTCTTGAATGTTTTTAAATTTTAACAAACTCATTACAAAAAGATGGATTTTGAATTTCTTTTTCTTCTTCACAAAGGTTCTCTCTTCTTATGTAATTTGGAGACACATTGAGTTTCATTGGTTCATGTGAGCTATCAATTTAATCATTGTTATCAACAAGTCAATTATTGAGTGCAATTTCAATGTCATAGGGTTTATATCCACATTAGTCAAGAAATTGTTGATGTATTTCTTCTTCTTCTTCTTCTTCTATGATGCTACTCTTATCAATAGGTGTTCCATCAAATTTTACAATATTTTCACATTCATGTTCAACATTTTTATTTTCAATATTATTGTCACTTTCATTTTTTAAACATTTCATTATATTGAACATTAAAATATCCAATTTAAATGTCATTTAAGGGTAAATAAGAACCTTCATCTTCTTTCAATAATTAACATTAGAAATTAATACTTGGTTCATCTTGTATACCCACCTCCCAATGGTCTTGGAATGGATGCATTTAGATGGAGAAGGATTTTCATGGTACTTGTGGACCCCTATGATGAACATTTCTTATCAATGAGATTCCATAAACCATTTTTTGGGTCATGACCTTCATCTTCTTTCAATAATTAACATTAGAAATTTATGGTTCATCTTGTATACCCACCTCCCAATGGTCTTGGAATGGATGCATTTAGATGGAGAAGGATTTCAAAAGGCTCATGGTACTTGTGGACCCCTCAAAGGCATGATATATAACACATGAACTTTATTTATGAAATTTGGTCTTTTGTTGTTGGCTTCTAGTATGAATGTTACCTATACTTGGTGGAATTCTTAGTTGAGACTCTCAATATTCCATTGTTGGTTTCTAGTGTGATTATACAATATGCTCACCAAACTGTATTAATTTCTAATGTTAATTATTCAAAGAAGGTTTCATAAGAAGAGATCTATGTTCACATATTCCTCTCCCTCCCCCCTCTCCCTCTCCCCTCTACCCTAAACCCTTAAGCCCTACCCTTTATCTCTCTCCCACTCCCCTCTCTCTCTCTCAAGTCTCTCCCTACTACCCCCTCTCCCTCTCTCCCCTCTACCCTAACCCTTAAACCCTAAACCCTTGTACATCTACCTCCTTTTATCTCTCTCCCACTCTCTCCTCTCTCTCAAGTCTCTTCCTCCTACCCTCCTCTCCCTCTACCCTAACCCTAAACCCTAAACCCTTGTACATTAACTTCTACCCTTTTCTCTCTCCCACTCCCTCTCTCTCAAGCCTCCCTCCCACCCCTCTCCCTCTCTCCCCTACCCTAAAACCTTAAACCCTACCCTTTATCTCTCTCCCACTGCCTCTCCTAAGTCTCTCCTCCTACTCCCCTCTCTCCTCTACCCTTAACCCTTAAACCCTAAACCCTTCACTCCCTCCCTTTATCTCTCCCACTCCCCCCTCTCTCTCTCAAGTCTCTCCTCCTACCCACTCTCCCTCTTGAGCTCCTCTACCCTTAACCCTTCAACCCTAGGACCCCTACCCTTTATCTCTCTCTCCCTTCTCTCTCAAGTCTCTCCCTCCTACACCCTCTCCCCTCTACTCCTTTAACCCTTAAACCCTAAACCCTTATAACCCCCTACCCTTTATCTCTCTCCCACTCCCCCCTCTCTCTCTCTCTCAAGTATCTCCCTCCTACCCCCACTTTCCCTTTCTCTCCCACTCCATCCATATCTCTCTCTCAAGTCATCATTTAAAACGAATATCATTTATATTTATATTAATATTAAAAATTAATTTTTAATAGAGGGGGTTCGACCGAACATGTTTAGAATGTTCGACCGAACCCCATTCAAATCTATTTTTTTATTGTATGTTAAATGGGTTCAGTCCAACCATGGTTCGGTCGAACCCCCATTCGACTGAACATGATTTTTTTGTTCGACCGAATCCACTTATTTTCAGCCACATCCTCTCAGGCACCAAAATTGCTCAGAATTTTGCACTTCAAAGCTCGATTTGAGAATGAAAATGGAGGAGATCTCAAAAACACAACTGGTATTAGGTTTCCCTCAAAACGAGCTATCCAACGAATATAATTTTAATATGTTTTGATTATATTATCTATTTGTTTTTTAAGTTTTATTAAATATAGGTTTTTCACGAAAACAAAACTCTTTGTTCTGCACATGTGGAAAAATAGAAAATTATCAATTTTATTTTTTTTAAATATGAGTGCAAGATATTGAAGTCCTTGATCCAACAAAAAAATAAAAATGAATTTCGATAATGTATACAAAGTAGTTATGCTATATGGTCACATTATTTCTGAATTGTAATTGTTTTGAATTTGAAACTTGATTAGAGAAAAATATTCAATAAAACTATCTAACCAAGTGGAAGCACTAGATATCAGAGTTACAAATCTAAATTCAAAATAATTAGAATTTTATCTTTCAAGGAAAAGGATAGGCAGGCAGCCACTTTTAAAAATGTTGTTTTTGAAAACCAATTTTCATGGGAGATGGAAAAAGAAGGTGCAATCTGATTCCAAAAATTTTGAAAAAATATTTTTAGAATCTACAGAAAATGTGACAAGACTCTAGTTTGCATCATCTTAAAATTCCTCACGGTTTAACCGCTATAGGTGCTCGAATGTGAAGATTTAGTTTTAAAAGTCAGTGTCCAGTTTGGCCAAAAATTGTAAACCACTATTGTGGGATCACCCTTAGCCAAAATATCAGTGGATGGAATCAGATTAGATAACACGTCATTCATGAAGCCAGACATTTACTTCGAGATATCATTTGCAGTTTACTGAGGGGAATTTGGTCAGCCCGGGCCCTAAGCGCTGAACTTCCCTGGCAGGAATGTTGTTTTAAAGGGCGAACAAGGTAGGGCAATCCGTATGGTCTCTCCTGACTTTAGATTTGAATGATTTGAAAATTCCATGCAAGAGAGGGTTCAATTTGAGCACATGGGTTGAGACTTGTTTCCATATTGAAGGTCATTTGGATCATCATTGAAGCACCCAGAGCCATGAGGAGGGAAAGTCGTCTAAGGTTTGCTGCTTGAAACAACCATGAGGAAACAAAATTCTGAGAATGGAGTTCTAGGGTCCACGACCCATAAGCTTGAAGGATAGATGGCATCACTCATTAATCTCTTAAAAGTCCAGATCAAAGGGGGTGGGAGGCTATTTGAGGATGGTCGTTTGAAATAGCGTGCATTGAGCGGAGGTCTGGTAGGAGCGACCCGACGGACCAGACCCGAACCTAGACTTTGCTTCTAGATTTTCTTCATTAAGTTCTTCATTGGAAATTGGGGGATCAGACTCTAGGATGTGGAAAGTCGAGTGTGGATTTCCATTTTTGTGACGGCTAAGATGGGGCAGAATCCTGATAGAGGAAATCTGGCGAACAAGACTTGATAGAGGTGAAAGCACTTAAGTTTTTGTCATTGGTTGTTCAAATGGCTTTGGGAAACTTGGGACTTGAAGGGCGGAAAGTGGTCACCAGATGGTTGTGAGAGCGGTCACCAGATGGTTGTGAAAAATGACAGAGCAAGAGTGGAGGTTCGTGTACAAAACTCCACGAATCGGGACCCGGTGGGCATCAGGGATGTAGCAGTTTGTTTGTTTAACTCGAGCGACGAAGGACAAGGTGGACCTTGATGCTCGGGTGGATGGAGTCATTTTGTCGTTCCGAGCGGCGAACACTACACGACATCCCAGGGATGGAATTCTGTGGGAGCCAGCCCGAGAAGCACGAATGGAGGCTAAAAGCTTAAACCCGTTAAGTCTAGATGACAAACCGTCAAAGGAGATCCAGGGTCGCGGGCCCGGGAGAACATCCATTTTTTTCAATGTTGGTTAAGTTCAAAGTTTTCTAAACGGTGACGAGGAAGCTCGGGTCAGATGGAGGGCGCAGATGCTCTGTGGGAAGAATGGCACCAAGACGTGGGAGTTTCAAATTCAACTTTTAGGGAAATTTGAAGGTTTTCTTAAAGTTTTACCACATGAGTTTTTGAGGTCTAACCTTCCTCCATGGAATGAACACATTTTAACATTATTTCACCCATAATTTAAACGTGAAATCACCAAACAACGCGTGGGAGGGAGGAAGGTGAACCTACCTCAAGAACCTGGTCAAGGAGGCTGCCAAATCTATGACGAATCGGTCGACGAAGGCAATGAGCGCGGGGGTGGCGAAAGACGAAGGTACTAGATTCCTCTAACTCACTCTGAACACTTCTGGCCAATCTGACATGTGACAATGACAGGTTGCGCTGAATATTTATACCCCTAATGATATTTAATACACCTTATTAATGCGAGTACGACGGGCTCAAGAGGTTGGTAAATTCAGACTTCGAGACAACGGCGAGAGGTCTAAAACCTGCAGGCCAGAAGGACATGAGTAGATGGCTGTTCAAAAGTTAAAGCAAAAAGCACACTGGCAAGAGACTGCACAGGGTCTGGGGGGCGAAACTTTGGCGAAGGATGATCGTTCGAAAGGGAAAACTCACAATGGAGTTTCAGGCAAAAAAATTCGATGGATCGGGCCCAGGCAGGTGAAGGATGGCAACTTTGCAATGCAAGTCTTGAGGGCGATGGTCGAGGAGCCAGGTCCAGGGCACGTGAAGGTGGAGGCCTTCAACCATTTTAAAAAAATGAATGCACGATGGCAATCTGGCAAGGGAAACCCGACAGGATGGACTCAGAGAATCCCAAAGCCATTGGCAGAGGAAAACTGCCAAAAGAACTTCATGAGGACCCAAGACTTGGAAAATTTTGAGGTTATAAAACATGGTCAATTTACGATAAGACTTTTGAGGCACACTGACCATTTAGAACACCAAAACAGGGGCACACAAAATGAGGCAATGATAAAAATGACCTGACAAGGCGAAGAAAAGAGAGGGTCCCCATTCCGAATGGGGCGTGTGTGCTAAGGGCAAAACAATACTATTTTACTCTCACGTGTACTGGTTTTACAGATTATGAATAATACAATCAAGGTTGTCTTATTTGTCTCTATCAATTTCAAATGGATGTGTGGCTCTATTCTTGTTTATTAATTCAATGAATTAATGTAGGTGCTTGAATATGGCTGTAAATTTGTATTGAACTAAGTGCTAGGATGCTAGTAAGAAGTACAGGTTAAGACATAATGCTGAAATGTTGTAATACAAAATTTCAAAGCTTCATATACTGTTAGGTGTGAAAATTATTATTAGATTATGTATGTGTTTGAGTTGACTCCATTCCAAGGATGAGGCACTGATCTAAGTGTGTTATTCATGTTACATTTGGTGGTTAATGCAACAACTAATCATCTTTTAAATCAAATTTACTTATCAATCTTGTTGTGGGTGTGTGTGGAATTCAAAGAATCATCTCTCATGTGTAATGTCTATACTGTAATGAAGGTTAGCCATACCTTTAGGTTATTGTGTATGTTGAGCATATAAAGGAGATTCATTTGTTTACTGTGTGTTTGATACTTTGGAACACAAGTATCTGAAAGCACACTGTTGGGATCACCCTCCTAGGTTTGACAGAGCCTGAAGTGCAGGGGAGAAAGGGGTATTTTATTCACTCTCTCATTTGTTGGCCACATCAACCTGGTGAGTCTAAATATGAGAGAGTGACTACTCTTTAGGACTCATTGCATTTGTTGATTTGGGAACCACCAATTATTTTTATTTACCTAATGTCATTAGTTTTCACTTACTAAGGAAGATCTTGCATGAGATATCCTCAAGCCACTTTGGACCCTATAAAACATCAAGAGCCACTTATCTATGACTCTCTAGTACCTTCATCCTAAGTTCATCATGACTCATCATAGTTGAGCATGACATAGAAAACAAGGCACAAAGGCATAACATACCAAATTTTCAACATGATCTTAAAATGGTCCTTATGAAAATTCATGAATGAGACTCAAAATCCCCCAATCTAAAACATCCAATTTCACTTTCAAAATTTGATGTAACTTCTAATTATATTATATGTAAAAACTAGCAAATTCAAGAAAATTCCATTAGTGAACCTTAAATTTTTCCTTTTTTAAGAAATTTTAAAAAAAGAAAAGTGTAATTTTGGTTCAAATGTGAGCAACACCTAATTCTTGCAATAAAATTAAAATTTTAGGAATTTTTTAAGTTTGGGCATGGTGAGGGCACAAAATTACATTTTTTGAATTTTTAAATAAATTAAAATTACTTCATTTTTTTTTTTCAAATTTGAAACTAAAAGGGAATTCAAATGCTCCCTTAAGGGTGAGCATGGAATCCAAGAAGTAAATGGAATAAGAAATAAGGAAGGGAGAGAGAAATACCTCCAAATCAATCAAAATTAAATTTTAATTTCTTTGTAATTTCTCAGTATTTGGTAGAGAAAAATACACACAAGATCAAGCATCCACTGATGATCAATTTTTTATCCAAGCCCCAGGCTTTCACAATTCCAAATAGATAAAATCATCCAAATTTTCAAAAAAAATAATGGAGGGTTATGGAGCAATTTCCTTTTAAAAAGTGAATAATCATAAAAAGACTTACTTTATCTTTTAACTCCTTTTTGTCTAATTTCTAATTTCTAATTTTATATTTCTTTATTTTGTTTTCTCCAATTTTCCCATTCTTTTTCTAAATTTCATTTAATCAAATTGAAACATGCCACAATAATCCATCTGCAATATAATTAACCAAATGATTAAATCCAATATACATAGTCCCAACCCAAAGGATATTTTTAAAAAATAATTAACTTATTTTTCCCCTTTTCCAAAACATAGAAATATTTCATTGGATAACAAAAGACATCATTTAATTTCCTAAAAGTCTATTTATGTGCAACAAGGAAAGTAAACCATTAAATTAAATCATAAATCTACTAGCAATCACCTCTAATTTGGATCCAAGTTAACATTGTGTCAAACATGCCACATTTCATACTCTATTTGAGTACAAATCAGAAAATAATGAAAGGGGGGCCCAATGTGACATCTTTGGAATAACCATTGTTGGAGAATAGATGAATCCTACATAATCAAGTGGAGAAATAAATTTGTAACTATATCCACTCAACACACATATTAAGCATACCTTCTTAATATATAATAGTTGAAGCATAATTTATAGTCACCCAATGGGCTAAAACATCATATACAATACACACACACATATGTATGTATGTATGTAGGCATGTATGTATGTATGTATGTATGTATGTATGTATGTATGTATGTATGTATGCATGTATGTATTTATGCATGTATGTATGTATGTATGTATGTATGTATGTATACATGTATGTATGTATGTGTGCATGTATGTATATATATCTGTGTATCCAAATGAATTAGAATCATGATACATGTAATCAAACCATGAATAATAATGTGCATATTTATGAACTAAAGCTTTACGATAAACCAGGCATAGAAGCATCACATATGCATCTCAAGAAATACCACAATAATGAAAAACATCGTCCTCACAAGGAACTAGGCACATTACCACACATGCATCTCAAATTATATTGAACACCAGCAACCGACATGTTGAGTAACAACATATCAAAACATGTAGGTGGTCCATACACACCATATAAAGAAGAATAGAAGCCAAAACTAAAATTCACAAAGAAAATGGTGAAACTCAAAGACTAATTGATATAAAAAATAACAAGCAATGAACTATGCACCCCTTGATATGTAGTAATTTATTTTATTACAAGTGACCATATTAGAGCATGATCTTGGCACCATGAAGGCAAGAAACAAGGCAATTCTTTTCCTCTAGAAGTCATTTTAGGAAGCACATATCTCTATCATTTTGGTTAGTCTTTTCAATATTTTTGGATAGTTTTTCAAGGACATTTTGAAGCTACTACAATCTATATTTTAGATAAATTAGATCATAATTAAGAGATTTATTAAATAGAATTAAGGTTTCCACCATTTTCACTCCTAGGGCTAAAATTTAGTAATTTTTTTCTCGATTTTTGGAGGGTTGAACAAGGAAATAGTGATTTTATACAATATTTATTTTAAGGTATCTTAAGCATATATAATGAAGTTATGTGAAATTATGGTTTCTACTAAATTCACTTATTATTTTGGGAAGTGACCATAAGCCTTGATAAATCACAATAAAAAATTAAAATTATTTAGAACTATTTTTGTGTTTTATTACAATATTATCTATTCTCATAATGGTGAGTCCTACAAAATGAGGAAAAAGAATGTTGTCACACCTAGAAAATCTCCAAGAAATGAGGATGCGGAAATTGAGGAGATTGTTTATATAATTTATAAATGAATAGTGTAAAAATTTATTAGAATTAGGAAGATCTAAGAGATAAGAGACTAGCACATGAACAATGCAATATTGTATTAGTTGACCCAAGAGATAATGAGTACAAAACGTGCCTATATAGGCAAGGAGATGAAGGTGGTCATGTGAAACACAATGACTGACTAACCCTTCATAGATTGAACACTTGTTAACTCACATGACATGTTGTAGCGAGTGGCAAGTGATCATGCAAGAGGTGTAGAGGTGTCTTGCAAAGTGAAAACACTTCTCTCAACCACATGAGGTGAGACAAACCTCTAGATGTCCTCTAAGTGAGCTTAAGTGTAGTGTGAATAGGAATCTACTAAGTAGGCTAATAGCTAACTAGTTTGACAATGTCTCTTTTCACACTAACACCCCCCTTAAGCAATACTTAGGGAGTAAGCTAAACACTGAAGATATGAGTCTTGGCAACAAGGCCTGATAAGGTACACATTTACAATGTGGCCTCTTACAAATGATGGAGAAAGATAGAAAACCCAATGGGAAAAAACTATCCTCCAAAAAAAGACCTTTTCATATTTTTCTCTTTTTGTGATTTTGTTGCTCCTTGTATTTCTTTATCCTTAACTACATTTGGCTCCTTTTGTTGATTTGACTCCATACTTAGTTGTGATTTTCAACTTTTTGTTAAATTGAAAGAAATTTGGAGTGCATCTTTAATCACAACTCTTTGACACCCCCCCTTTCTAATATTTTTGATTTCCCCCTTTGTTTGGCACTTTAGTTTAGTGCATATATTTGCATACAAGAATGAAGGTGAAAAATGACACTTTATATATTAGTGCAAAATCACCATTATTGAATAGAGTTTGATTCACCCTATTGCAAATTTACGCCAATAAAATTTGCATTTACAAAGCTTGAAAAATCAAATATTTTAAGAAGTTAGAGAGAGAAAAATAGAAAATAATTAAGCCCTTATTGGCTGGAAAAAACTAGAGGCTAAAAAACCCATATGACCCCCCTTTTGAAAAATAAGTCCCCTTTGTCAAACTGATTGTAAAAGAACAAAAAAAGTTTTCTTTCACAAATTTTTAAGAATGGCAAAATAAACTCCCCCCTTTACAAAAGTCAAAAGTCAATAATTGATGATAAACAACAAATTTTGGTAGTTAAAAAAACTAACAATTAATATTTGCAATAATATTTGTTATCAAGTACAAACATTTAATGCTAATTATCACAATTGACTAAATAAAGGAAACCAAGTCAATGGAGGATGACACCATGTGTGGCAACAAGGACGCCAAGTTGACTGGATCTTGTGGAGATATTTGGGAGACTTTGTTCCAAATGTTGAATGATGAATGCCAAATGGTGATCTTGCCAAATGAAGGATGCCAGGTGACGTGAGCCGTTGGAAGTCTTTGTCTGCTTGGTGCCAAATGGCTGCTGATGAATGCATCGGCCTGCACAAACCGACTTGCACAATGGAGCCACACAGAGGTAAATTACGAATGCCAAATGATGGCATGGGCAGAATGTGAGGAATGGCTTCCTCTGTTGGCATTGATGTGGGTTTAAGTACCCACGTCGACCTGATCTTCAACCTTTGCCAGTCGATGGGCCTTTCTTCAAATGGTTGTTGCTTGCAACCATTAAATCAACCTTTGACCACCTGTCGCAGCCCTTGCAGATGAATTTGTGCATTGATTTTCTGCTCTGCCTCCCAATGTATTTGGGTGCAGATTGTTTGAGCAGCGTCCCAATGTATTGGCGTCGACGAGCACGAGCATCAAGCACCCAAATCGTCCTGCTGCTGGGTTTTTTAAGATTCAAGACGACTGCAATGAAAAGATTGCGCCTTCACACACAAATTGCCTCTCAATCGTGCCTCTGAATAGAAGCTCGAAAAAACTAATAAATGGCAGGGGTCGCAGATATGTGGGTTTTAAGAGATATCGCTTCTGCTCTCGACCGTGAAGATGGGAATGGCATGAGGGAATGACCTCAGTCCTACGCTGCAGATGTGAGAGGCGCCCTCCAAATTCAAAAAACCACCTACTAAATACAAATGTGTTCAATTAAAAGCTTGTCAAAGCTACCTCCTTCCAGCTCTGATACCATATTAGAATTAGGAAGATCTAAGAGATAAGAGACAAGCACATGAACAATGCAATATTGTATTAGCTGCCTCAAAAGATAATGAGTACAAAGCTTTCCTATATAGGCTAGGAGATGAAGGTGGTCATGTGAAACACAATGACTTACTAACCCTTTATAGATTGAACACTTGTTAACTCACATGACATGTGTTGTAGTGAGTGGCAAGTGATCATGCAAGAGGTGTAGACATGTCTTACAAAGTGAAAACACTTGTCTCAACCACATGAGGTGAGACAAACCTCTAGATGTCTTCTAAGTGAGCTTAAGTGTAGTGTGAATAGGAATATACTAAGTAGGCTAATAGCTAACTAGTTTGACAATGTAAACCAATAACAAAAATAAACCAATAAGATGAAGGATGATATCTTGTAAATTATGAAAAAAATGATGTAGGAGTTGGCTAAGAAAAATGACATTGAGAAGATTATAGATAAATTTTTCATGGTCAACATCCTAGAGATTCCAAGTATACAAGGAAAACAACTTGGATTGGGACGAAGAGGAGTATCCTAAGGGGAAGGGTGCCTTTAGGTTTAAATCAAACTTGAATTTGAATCATCATTCTTTGACTAGGTAAGTTTGACACTAAAATTGGATATGTGTAATTTTAATAGCAATGATCTTAATAATTGGATTTGTCAATGGAGCAACTCATTTACATTCATCATGTTCCTTGTCAATAGAAAGTGGAAATGTCTTCCTTATACTTGGAACCTAATGAGTTCATTTGGTATCATTGGCTGTGTGAAGAAGAGAAAAAGAAGAGATGTTTTATCATTTGGTTTATTTTCCAAGATAAAATCACTACTCATTATAGTGAGAATCTTATGGATAGCTACTTTAGCCAGATTACCCAATTAAAGAAAATGGGTATGGTCAAAGATTATATTCACAATTCAATACTTTATTTTTAAGAATGGAAAATATGATAGAGGAAAAATTGTTGGAATTGTTCCTTGGGGGATTAAAGGATCTCATCAAACATGAAGTACATGTGTTTCATCCAAACTCTATTTCCCAAGAAATGATTATGTGATGTAGAGTAGGGGTTCTAAACACACACAACTCATAGGTTTCTGCAATACAAAACAAAATCTTGCTTAGTCATCCTTCTTTGTTTCAACTTTCCATTCAATGATAACATGGTTACAAAGACTCACACAACTCAAGAGTGTCTCCAAGCCTTACACCACACAAAATAGACCTTTAACAGAATTAAAATGATCAACCAAACATACTTTGAGTGCCCAAAGACTTAGGGATAAACAACAAATAGTAGTTCCCTCAAGGCTGCTCCAATTCTTGTATACATTCCTCTTAGGACTGGTTACTACCATTTCCAAACTAAGCCTCCAATCAATATTGTAAAAATATTTTTGGATACACTTTTGGGAATTCTAAAACATATATCAAATTCACTATTGGTTACTTTGGACCAAACCACCCAAAACTTGATTGTTCTGCTATTCACAAGGGCTAATTAGGCTAGGTAGCAAGATGGTTTATTGGTTCTTGTGGTTCCAGGGCCTAAAATCTTTAATAAAATCTTCAAACACATTATATTTGAACTTCTCATGCTTTCTAAACCATCTCCCATTCATTTCCAAGGTTATTTCTTCAAACCCTAACCTCTAACCACCACTTCTTGCCCAAAAACACACTATTTCAGCCTAGGGCTTCCTCATACCATGTAAAAACCTTCTTCATAATTCCTGAAACCTTAGGAAATCATCAAACACCTAAAAAAAAACTTTCTCAAATTTTTTTAAGGGTTTCCAACTGTGGAAACTAATGATATGAATTTTCCTTCAAAACTGGACCCTTAATCTCTGAACAAGGCTGCTAGGAAGATTACCTTGTTGGAAAAATCAAATGAACTTATCTTTTGGACCGGTAAGAACAAAAAATTTCTGAAATTAAATTATCTTTCCAACCATGTGAGTTGTAGGTCTGTACCATTCCGTATATGGCCATACAACACAAATTATAGTCATATGTTGCAAGAAAACAATGAGTTTATTGATTCCAATTTGCATCCAAATGGCGACACACCCTGTGGTCAACCATACAAAGTATTTTTAAACCTTTTACATATTTTTTTGATCAATTAAAAAACACCAACCAACTCCTAATACCCCTTGACTCTTCAACTTCCATTCTTGCATTTTTGCACTTTGACAACATAACAACTTTTGCAAGAATTTACAAAATTTGACAAACCACCACCTATAAACTTAATAATAACTCAGGAAACCTTACACACCTTAGAAATGGTCTTTAAGACCTATTGTCCCTCATTTTTGACTTGTTAAAAATTGGGATAACCTATCAAAATTTTGATAAAATTTGAAGATTTTCTCTTCTAAGGCACATTTTATGAGGTGCAAAGGTTAGAAGATTTTAGTTTTGGGTCTATAGTCCTTTTGGTTAACATTTTTCACTCACTCTCGTCCATTTTTGTGAAATTCTGAGTCATTTTTAGTGTCTTTTTGACCAAAATCGGGTTTTTTAGGCAACTCAGTAGAATAGGGAAATTTAAGCCTAAGAGCAAAATTGCTAAAACTTCCAAAAGTTCCGATTTTGCTAAAACTTCCAAAAAATCCTGACTGCCTTATGTAAAATTGCTAAATGTCCAAAAAATCTTGACTGCCTTATGTAAAATTTCAAAAATGTAAAATTGCTAAATGTCCAAAAAATCTCGATTGCCTTATGTAAAATTGCTAAAGTCATCAGAAAACCCGAAATGCTTGCAATGAAGTTTTACAAGTTATTTTTCACTTGCAATAAGTATCAAAAAACCCGAAATGCAAGTAAAGGGCATTTTTGAAGTTATTTGTTATATTTTTCACTTGCAATGAGCATCAAAAAACTCGAAATGAGTTTTGCAAGTGTTTTTGTGAATTTTGTAGCCTTCTCTTGCTCATATGTACCCCGATTGAAGAGATTTTGGCATGAAGAACACTTGGCAAGGTCTGCAACTTTATTAAATTCCCCATTTTTGCTCTACCATTGCCCTATTTTTGCAGATTTGAGTTTGTTCAAGGCGCCTAGGGTTTTATTTTATTTTTCTTTATTTTGGCTTGTAAACTCTTGTTACGGGTATGTTCTTTGTTTCTTTTTATTTTTTTGTTTTTGTTGCTTTAAATCTTTTGTTCTTGGGTTTCCTTTCTATGGAGATTGAGATTGCATATTATAAAAAATATATGGCTGAAAACACGTTTTTCCACTTCATACACCCTTCATTCATAAAAACATTTTTCTCTCTCTTTCATTCACCTTCCCATTCGCTTTTCATTCATATGCCTCTCATTCTATTTGAAATTCCATTCATTTCATGATAAACACGTCCTTCATTCGCCATATCCATTGAAAACGTCTTGTATTAAAACACGTTTTTCATTATTGGAAATGCATTTTATTCATTTTAAAAAAGGGATGTTTTTCCTCCATTTCTGCCCTTCATTTCATCCATTATACATTTTCATTCTCCTTTCGTTCATTCCATTCACATTTCATTCCATCTCATTACCATTTTCTAGAAAAGAAGAAAAGAATAAAAATGCCCTAGAAAGCAAATCGGGATTTTTCCAATCAATTGCAAGTAGGGCATTTTTGTCTAAAATGCAACTACAAGTTAGCACAAGGAAATAAACTTGCAATGGCTTCCAAAAATCCCGATTACACTTACTTGCTGTCAGCCTTCCAAAACCCGAAATTCACTTGTGAGCCCATTTTTGCATCAAATTATCCCTTCCCTTGTCAGTCTTGTTTACACACATGATCTATCAAACCAATAAATCAAGGCATGGGCATTGTTTTATAACAATTTCATCTTGAATAAGGTGTTATGGGTTCTTCATCAGTGAAAAGAAGAAGAGATACAATAGTAATTCATGGAGCAGCTCGAAGGTCAATAATCCTCATGAAACCATCTAGGGACAAAGTAAATCAAGCATGGAAAAAGGACGCAACGAAGAGAAGAAATTCCTAAAGAAATGGTTCTACTCCAAGCCTGTGATAAGGTTGAAGTTCACCAAGGACACAAAGATCATTACGAATGAAAATTCTCGTTCCAAGTTCGAGATGTCTTCACCAATCCTGAATACTTCAAGTTCTAAAATCCTGAAGCAGCATGAAGATCATCGCAGATGAAGGATGATGTAGTTAGAGTCGTGTCTTGGACACTTAAAATAATTTCAATTATGCATTTTGTTTTTGACAAACTACATGTAAAAACAATTTTTGTAATCGCAAGTGTTCTTTTCTTGCAGTTTTGGAAAATGTAATTACATGTAAGTTCTTACAAAACAAATTACAATAGGACTTGTAATTTGGAATAAGTCAATTGCAAGTAGTTGGTGGTTGAGAGAATTTCTCAAGTTAGTTGGGATCTTCTCACCTTTTTCTCATGACCTCTCTCCTATAAATACTTGAGAGGGTCCTTTGTAATCTCATATATCTTTTTAGCAAGCAGCAAATCTCTGCAGAATTTTGTACTCATAAAGTCTTTGAGCTTTATAGTTATTAATTGTGAATTTTCAAGTAATATCAAGGAGTTGAAATTTCAAACTTTGAGTTGAAACCCTACTTTGCATCCTTTGTGTTCTTATGTCATTTTGGAGCATTATTTTGTGACTACTTGAAAATTGTGGAATATTGCTGAAGAGAGATTCAATTTAAATATCTACAGTCTTTGTGCTATAAATGTTGAAGGTTGAATTTGTAGTTAGTATTAGAAATTGAGAAAATTGCAAGACTTTGTGCTCGTAGTAGTTCTCATTTAGAGTAGTTAATAGATGCATCATAGTTACAAAATTTGTGTTGTTTTATGTTATATATTTTCATTAAGTAATCATTTTAAAAAGGGTAGATAGGATCTCATTCCCCAAGACTTTGCGCTTGTTGGTTATTTTCCCGTCCTGGAGGGAGTGATGGAAGTCTTTGTGCTTTCAGGAAACTTTATTTCCTCTTTCTTGATTTCACTGCATAGCCACTGTAATAAGTTTTATTAACATTTGCTATTTCTTTTCTGCGAAGAGAAAAGAATATAATCATTCCTGAAATAAGAGGAACGATTGTTGTCCTACCCATATTAGTTTTGTTTAGTTAAAGGGGGAGCCTTCCCTTAATTAGGAGATTTTAAACTCACGTGATGTGGTTGAAACCACAATTTTGTATGCTTTCACAAGAATACAAAATTTTCAACCAACAAGACCTTATGAAATGAATCAAACACAACATAAAGCAAATATTTACAAAATGGCCCTCATGGAGGCATAAAGTTGTCATGGTGCTCTTGCACCAAACTCTCGGCCAAAAGAAATCCCAAGCCCTCTTGGATTGACGGTAGTAACAGGTCTTCATCCTCTATATGATCCTTCTTGATGTCCTCTATGCACTACCTCTTTTCCTCTTTGAAACAACTCCTATTGGTCTTCATTTTCACTTTTGGTTTCAACTTGTCAAAGTAAACTAGTCTTCTAATAGTCTTGTCACCTAGAATCTGATCCTTCATGCTTTGATGTATCCCAATCTCTACCTCAGCACCTTGTCCTCCTTATTTCATTTTTACCTTGGGTTTGTTCCTCCTCAAAATTTCTATCACAAGGATCACAACAAGGAATTGAGTTATTTTCCTTAGCCTTTTGCCTTTGCAATGTAACAATGTTTTCTTCATCTTTGGTCTTCATGTCTTTTCTCGGGTTCTCTACTCCAATTACCTCTGTCTGATCAGGTCTACAAAACTCCAAAATGGCTGAGTATAGGTGCCCTCTATCCTCTCTTGAAACCAATGGAGTTTTCATTTGGCTGGGAGTATGGTGCAGGAGCACCCTAACAAGTACATGCCTCCATGAGGCAATCTTAGGTTTTTGGTTTAAATCTAGCGTTTTGATGTTGTAATAAGGCCCAAGAGGCCACATTAATGATGTAATAGGTCCTAGGAGGTTTTTAGGAGTTCATTTTTAAAATATTGCAAAAATTATAAAAAGTTGTCAAAATAATGTAATTTCAAAAAGTGCAAAAAAGGCAAAATAGAGAAGTTGAAGGGTCAAGGAGGTTAACAGTTAGTTTGGATCAATTTATTTAGTTGTAGGAAGTTGTAAAGCCTTTAAAAAGTCCATTTGCATTGTTTTTAAGGAAAAAGTGTGGATTTGAAGTTGGAATGAAGGCAATTTAATGCTGTTTTTGTGCATTTTCCAATAATTGTCTCTATTTTAGGATTTGGTACGGCCATGTACAGCCCAACACCAACTTCTCATTGATGGTACATGAAATTTATTTGAATATACTTTCCAATGAAAGTGGTTTCACTCAATTTTATGGAGTTATGCAAAAGTTATTACAATTTTGGTAGAAATGGTTAAATTCCGATTTAGCAAGGGCAACACACATTCAAAAATGCATTTCTTCATTTATAATCAGTAAAAACTCATGATTTTTGGTTTGGGGGTCTGTTATAACATATTTTTTAATATTTCCAAGTGGCAGGGATAAGTATTAAGGTTTGAGGGCTTTTTGTTGATGCACTAGGTTGTTAGAGTCTTGATTTTGAGCATATGAAGAGGCTAGATGCTAGGGTTTTGAGAAAATCAAGTGGAAACACATGGGAATTGTTTGATTAAGCATAGGAAGGTGTATTTTGATCTATTGGAAGCAATGGAAATGTTATTGGAGGTTTGGAATGCATACTTTCATTAAACCCTCATTGTTTGAGCATATTTAAGCCTAGAATTGGGGTTTTGTAATTTGGGTGCATTACTGAGTCTTTCAACCTCTCAAAGCTGTTGAATCTAAAGTTTTATGACCTGTTACAATGTTTTCCATGGTTATTAGGGGTTGTGGAGTTGTTTTGTTGGTACATGCTTTGTTATTTTGGCCCATTTGGAGCTTGTAGCAGCAGTACAGTCAATTTTTAGGCTAGATCTTTTCAAAATAATAGTACCATATTTTCAAGTATGTTAAATATGGTTGTAATGGGTTCCTAAAAATGTAATTTTTCTTGGGAGATTCAATCAGGTTTTGAAGAAATACCCGTTTATGTCATGATGGACTACTACTAGCATTTGGTGTCTTGGGTGTGAATGTTGAAAGGCTTGATGATTCAAGGTATTTTGAGAGTGTTATTGGTTTGAACCTATCTGAAACATGATGTTTAAGGTGATTTGTGAGTACAATAAGTGTTTTGTATCTCTATTCTATATTTGGTGTCTTTGAAGCCTTGTGGAAGTTGCAAAGAAGTTGAGTTGGTGAAACCTTAGTACTGCATCATTATGGCAAGAAAGGTAGAGGAAAAAAATAATGTTAATAAAAGGAAATATTTTCAAAAAAATAGAGATAAAAGAACCAATACATAGTCACTTCCTTAACCTACTAAATTGATGCCACAACAAGTTGAAGAGAAGAGAGAAAAATGGTTATGATTCAACTATGATAGAAAATATATCCAAGGAAATAAGGGCATTGAAAAGAAGTTATATATTGAAGGGTCAAGTTAGGAAGAAGAGGAGGAACCAATATTAGAGGATGGAAATGCTTCAGATGAGGAATCACTAGACCCCCAACCAATCATTTTTTTATGCACTCTTAGGTTTTAACATCCCATAAATTATTAAGGTAGTGGGTTTCTGGAAGAAATATTAATAATGATGATAGACTTGGGAATCACTCATAACTTCATCAATAAAAAAATGACTAATCTAAATTATTTTATACATTCATCTCTACTATTTCAATTCCTAATTACAAATGGGGGTATTGTTAGTTATTTTAGAAAATTCTATAGAATTAAATTATTCAATGGAGATTATCATCTCGATTACCCAATATTTTCTATCCATATGGGTGTCATAGATATTATTTTAGGAGTATTTAATGTCTTACTTCTTTGGGAACATTTGAGATGAAATTATAGGAACTATTCATGGAATTTCACTTAGATGGAAGGAAAATATAATTAAGAGAGGTGTGTGAAAATTATCCACATGGTAAGCTCTCACCAAATGTAAAAGTTTCTTAAGAAGGGGGTAGATGGCTTTGTGGCCCAATTTTTCATTAGAAGCATATATTACTCAAAGGTTTCTACACCTCTAGATCTACAAAAAGTTATAGATACACACTCAATAGTTTTTGGGGGGATGCCAAAAGTATTTATCCAAAAAGAGATCAAAATTTTGAAATTCAACTAGTGTTAGGGAACCAACCACCCAACGCAAATACCTAGAGAGGTGTCCAAATGTACAAGAAAGTGAGATAGTGAAGATAGTTCATGAAATTCTAGAGGCACTTGTGTTATCAAGAATAGTCAAAGTGCTTACTCCTCTCCATTTGTTATGGTGCAAAAGACGGATGAAAATTAGAGGATGTCTACTAATTATAATGAGCTCAAAAAGTACACCATAAATATCAATTTTTTATTTGATTAATTGTTATATTTTTAGATGAGATTAATGGTGCTATTTGCTATATAAAAAAAATTAAACCCATGAGGACCATTATGAGTTTTTGATAATGCCCTTTGGTCTCACAAATGCACCATTAACATTTCAAAGTTTAATGAAATCTATATTCAAGTCATTTCTACAAAAAAAAAAATTATTATTTTTTGATGATATCCTAATATATAGTAAAACATGAGAGGAACATCTATAACATGTAAATCAAGTCTTGGATATTCTTGAGTATCATTAATTGTATGCTAAGACATCCAAGTGTGTGCTCAGATTCAAAGAAGCGGAGTACCTAGGTCCTTTGTGTCTCATGAGGGAGTCAAGGCGAACCCTCATAAGATATTAAAATAGAGTTTTTGTACCTTGAATTTGAAAATTTTAATAAAAATAGACTAAAGACACCAAAAAAATGGTAGCTTGTGAGTTTTAAACATAAAATAGAAATTTTATTTCTAGCATTGTAGCTATGTGAATTGGTCAATGTTGTTATGGGGGTTGGGTGCTAGTGTCTAGGGTCTAACAACCTCTAAATTTTAAGCAATTTCCTACCTAAAATTCTTGATCCTTCTCTTTCTTATACAATGTGCATGTACAACTACCTTGAGATGAAGTTGGAGACAAAGAGAAAATGTATGTGTTATTAAAGAGATAAATTCATGAAGTCCCTTGGTTGGTATACTTAAACCTCAAAAAAGAAGAATTGATATATGGGAGTATGTGTAGGTTAATAGTGATGTGTGTATCAAGTACATAAGAACTAAAAGGTAATATATGTAATACTAGTGTGTGTGGTGATGAAGTGAAAATAGGGAGATGGAGATCACAAAAATAAAAGCATAGAGAGGGAAGGATGGAAAAAAGGTTTCAAATTTGAGAAAAGGAAATGTCATGGCAATGGTTTTTGAGATTTGACTCTAGGGAGAGGGATGAAATTTAGGGCCTATGGCTTCAAATAATTAAAATAATGAGAGGACCACATGAAATATTGAGTGGAGAGAAGGGTTTGGGGAGAATAATGGTTATAATGGTCTTGTAGGGTCACAAAATTATAGTCCTTTGAATTATGTCCTGCTAACTTAAACTTGAGTGGATCTCCTTTTAATCACATATAATTGTTGAGAGCTTCAAACACTCTATTTTAATATAACCCAACAAGTGGATGCCAAAACTAGGTTTATACCAAGTTTTGGGCTAATTGAATATTGAAAATGTAGTAGGAATTAGGGCATGAATGGGAAAATAAAGACACTATTATAATTTTGAACATGGACACTAGCACCCATATATACAAAAGTGTCTAGATATTAGTGCCCAAATTTATAAAAGTTTCCTTGAGAATTTAAGAGTTTGAATTTTTTAGGTTTTATAGTTATTGGGTTCTTAAGTTTAGGTTTCCATGCATTATCATTTTGTGACTAGGGAATGACCATAAATAGATGGAATGGTTATAAAATACAACTTAAGCAATGAATACTAAAACACATAAAAAAATGTAAAGTGGAAGTTGTAAAGTAGGCAATTTTTTACGTTAAAATTTCCCCCACTTTAGTGGGTTCATGAAACTAAGTGAGAAAACATGCTAAAGTAAAGTATAGTAAAGTACATTGCATAATATTAAAAATTTCTACAATTGATAAGTAAAAAGGATATATATGGGGGATCATATACTCTCAATATTCTCTTTAGTTTCCTTCACTTCCACACACAAACTACTATCCTAGAATGCACCCAAGAAAAATAAAATAGAGATGTTATGTAATGAAGAAATCCATATTGAAGAAGTAAAAATGAAACGTAGATATGTCAATAGCGTTTTCACATACACAACTATAAACAATCCTTATGTCTATTGTAACAACAATAGATTAGGAATAAGAAAATTTGTGAAGGATCACATAAGTAGATATAAGATAAAGAAGGCTACAAATGAGCTATATAGTAGAATGAAACCTTAGAAAATGTTATGACATTTAAAAATTGGAATGTAGAAAAGAGACATAAATGTTGATATTATTTTAATTGAATGTTGGTTTTGGAGAAGCCATGACATCTCATACTTGATCAAGAAGAAAATCCAATGAAAGAGGATTTAGCCCATAATGGAAAATATATAACAAGATGGAGAAGAAAGCCTTGGAGGAACAAAATTATTATTTTTATTTTGAAGGGAATATACAAGATGCAGATTACATGAAAGAAAGGTTGGAGCACTTGTAGCTTATGTTTGATTTCTTCATTACACTCATATTACTTAGTTTATTTTGATTCTATGAGAGCGGACTTCAATTTTGATGAATCTTAGTTTAATCATTCTTCTAAAGAAATTAATTTATTTTGTACATCTATTTAGGCTTACACTTGTTTATACACTAATTTTATAGTAGATGGAAAAACCTAGATGATTTCCCAAACTTGATAACTTGGGATCTAATTAACACAATAGTAGTGATGAATTTAATTGATTGATTTGGAGGTTCACGATCACCATCCGCATCAAGTTTTGAAGTAAATTATCTATTACTTGTGGGTTGCATTGAGTTCTCATTATAATGGTCTCTTATGACTTTGACTTAATTTTCTTACCCAAACTCTTATCATTATAATGCATAACTTGGAATGTATATATTAGACTCAGTAGTATTCTCTAGTGCCTTGTTAATATATTGTACATATGCATTGTTACAATCATATCAAATTTTCTTTTTAGACTAGTTATTTTGATGCAGCTTATGGTTAAAAATTCTTACATTTTAGATTAAGTGTAAAGAAGGGAAATGTTTAGACAATTGGTCTGTTGTAATTAAGAATTAGTTGTTGACATGATATTGTGTATGCAATATAGATAATTAATATGTTATAAGAAAAGGATTATATAAGTAATACATTGTAGTCAAAACACCAATTGTTTATGTACAATTGCAACACATAGAATATTTGTATATGACAAATAATGATGCATCTATTATAATATATTGACTATTTATTATATATCAATATATCAACTCCAAAAGAAACTTCTATATTACGACTTAAATTTGACAACATCTATTTACTTTTCAACCACCTTACCAACTCACCTATAAACATATAAATAAAATTAAAATTTTATTAATTTTATTTCAACTAACATTAATAACAAATAATTAGAACCCATTTTACAACTCTTCAATGAACCACACATCACTTAAAAATTGATAGCTCCCCAACAATTTTTTTAACTAATTTTATTTCAACTAAAAATAACATTAATAATGAAACCATTTTTACTAACTCTTCAATGAACTCCATATCACCTAAGATGTCGTAACTCAATCAACATATCTCAAACGACGTTGTCGTTCTCGTACCGAGAAATTAGCTAAGTTTAACAACAAACTCGAAGTCATATTGTTTGCATCGTCTTCGCTCGAAGTCTCGCTGAAATGTGGTTGTCTAATTACAACCGAAGCTTCAACCCCACACGACAAAATCGGACAATTTCTATATAAATGCATTAGCTTTGGGAAATTTCTCTATACTTCTGAATCTTTCTCTGCTTTCTTACAGTAAAACTTAAAGTTCTATTTTTATACTGTAGTTTGATAAGCTCTGTCTTATGAGACTTCCATGGCTGGTCTGAAGTTGAAGGTGAGAAGACAGGAAGCCGTCCTAGTGGCTCCTTGTTTACCTACTCCCAGGGAAGTTCTGTATCTTTCCAACATTGATGATCAAGTGGCGCTGAGATTTCAAAGTCCCTCTCGTTCAGTTTTATAAGCATAATTTTCTGAAAGAGTACGAAGATCCTGCTAAAGTTATCAGAGAAAGCACTGGCAAAGGTTTTGGTGCATTACTATCCTTTTGCTGGAAGGCTCAGAGATGCTGCCGCTGGGAAACTGGAGGTGGACTGTACAGGCGTAGGAGTTGTGCTTGTGGAAGCAGATGCGGATGTTGCTCTGGCTGAGTTTGGAGATCTTCAACCGCCGATTCCCGGTTTCGATGACCTTCTGCTAGACATTCTCACCCCGGAGACTGTCATCAACTCTCCCCTTCTTTTCATTCAGGTTTGTAAATCTTGTTTTTTGTCAGATTCTGTTTCTGTGCGATAGGGAGTAGATCTGTTAATTCATGTGAAATTATTGAAGCACTTCCATTTATTTTAGAATTTGGTCAGCGCGGTTTTAAGTTTCTAGATAAAATTGTATAGCTTTACGTGTTTGCAGGTAACGCGTTCGAAATGTAAAGGCTTTATATTCGCCATGCTGTTCACCACAACATGACAGACGGGATGGGAATGTTCCAGTTCATCAAAGCTCTGGCCGAAATAGCCATGGGAGCAAGCACCCCGTCAATTCCTCCAGTATGGGAACGAGAAACCCTAAAACCACAACCTTCGAATTATTATCAGGGTGCCTGTGGCGTCTGAGAACCAGAGCCCTCAACATGGCGGCAGAGCAGGAGGTACGGTTCATGTTCAAGCCCCCGCTTCCGCGCGGTTACTACGGTAACTCAATCGCGATCGCCTGCGCGAAGACCACAGCCGAGGTGCTGGTGAAGGAACCCTTGTCCTACGCAGTGGAGTTAATTAAGAGGGCCAAAACAACCGTTAATGATGAATACATGCGGTCGGTGATAGACCTGATGGAGATCAAGGGCCGACAGCCTTTGACTCTGGTGGGGAGATTTCTGGTTTCTGATGTGACCAAGATTAGGTTTGCAGATGTGGATTTTGGGTGGGACAAGGCGGTCTATGGTGGCCTTGCCAAAGGTTGGGTAGGAGTTGTGCCGGGTGTCTCAAGCTTTTTCATTCCTCGTCGAAACAGTGATGGAATTGAAGGAATACAGGTTGTTGTTAGTTTGCCCTCTAAGGACAGGCAAAAGTTTCAGCTAGAAATGGCTCAAGCCATGGAGCAGGAAGCTCCTCCTTTTATACAATCCTCCATATGAAAATCTATTAGTCATCATTTTAGGAGAAGTTTTTAAAAAAAAATGCTAGGTCCAATTTTTCAGGAGTTAGAGTTTTTGCCGGGGAGAAGTAGATTTAGTTTTGATATTTGCCAAAGGCGGGAAAATGTAGTAGTTGAGCATGATTGAATAGTTTTGATAGCAATTGTTTATATAACGTCCAATAGTTGTGAGTTGAATATTCATAATTCAAGAAAATGTATTTGTTTCATGTAAAAAGAAATCAATCATGTGACACCACAACAATGCCCAATTATCAATGCTGTGAATGCAGACGTATTGGTCCCATATTTAATTTTGGCATTATTGAACATGTAGAGAAGAACGATGTCGGTGTGGCATGATAGCTATAAATGTGGCTCCGAAATGAAAGTTATACATAGTGGACTTGCCAAGTCAGGGTCCTGTCCCCTAGAGGTTGGAAAACAAAGTTATCAAATAGAAATCATGGTGTGATATTTATACTGATTGGTGGACTGGTAGAATATGTATATTTGTATATATCCATAGTTATATGTGTATTGTATGTATGTGCAATGGCATACATGTAAAAATTTATAGGTTTACACATATATGTATGTACATATGTATACAAATATAGAGACATAAATGTTTAGATACATGGATATCTATGTCAATACATATGTATGTACATAGATATACAAACATATATATACATAGATAAATACATAGATAGATCTTTGCATGATATAAAGGGAAGATATTGGTGGATTTGAAACAAACAGGTTAGAATGGATAAACTAAATGGTAGATAATTTGGCATATTGTTGGCAAAAGATAATATTACATAATGTAATGCAATGTATATTTATGTAATAGTGATATTTAAATGTAAAGAAAATTTATTGAATTGTAATTGTAGAGAATGATCGATCATTTTCAATTTTTCTTTATTCATGTAGAATGTTGATGATGAGCGAATGCATAGATATATACATACATATACATTTTTAGTGCATTTAGAGATAATAGATGTATTTATCTATGTGCACTATATATGTATCTATATTATCTATAGTACAGATGTGTATAGATGTGTCTATACATGATATATAGATATATATAGAATACCTAAGGAAAACTCTGTAACTTTTTTTTTGGGGGTTCTCTAAATTAATAATTTTAGCACAAGGTTTTGAATATGTGTATATATATATATATATATATATATATATATATATATATATATATATATATATATATATATATATATATATATATATATATATATAGTATGGATGTCTAATTGCATAGACATGTGTATAGGTTTATATATATATACATAGACATATATGTATATTGAGACATATATAGGTACATAGAAATAGACATGAACAAACTGCTTAGAGTGGACAAATTGAATGAGGGATAGTTGGGCATATCAATGGGAAAAGAAAATATTATCAATATTAGATTGAAAATTTGAATGTGAAAGCAAGGAGTAGGAAAAGACACTCAACATAATTATAGTATTAACATGGAAATAAAATGCTCATTATGAATTTGTCCATAAAATAAGTGAGTGATTAGAATCAAGTGTTATTAGTATAGATCTTGGCAATGCTTTATTTGTCCTGGGCGGCTTGATTGATCATTTTTTAATTTGTGTTTGGAATATGAATATTGAGTAGAAAAATATTTGAGCTAGATATATGATTCATTTTGTAAGTTTGAAATGATAATATGTACATAAATATATATACACTTAGATATACATATGTACATACAAATAGACATGAGCAAACTAGGTGCAGTAGATAGATTGAAAGAGGGATAGTTGGGCATATCATTGGCAAAAGAAAATATTTTCAATATTAGATTATAATACTAATGTGGAAATGAGATTCCCATTATCACTTTGTGCATAACATGAACTAGTGATTAGAATCAATTTTTGTTAGTGTAGATCTTGTATATGCTTTGTTTGTCTTGAATAGCTTATGGACGCAAGACTAATGGTGGTAACTATTCAAATAGTGAATAGGAGGGTGGTGGAAATTGCAAGAAGCAATGGAAGATAAAATTGAAACACATATTGTTCATTTTTCCTTGGTAAAAACTTGCCATTTAAAAGCAAAGCTTCGCAGATCAGTGTCGTGAAGTTAAAAAATGATCTTTTTGACAATAGAGATGGCCATGTATAGATAGTGTGGCCTCACACAAGTCTAGGAACTTTAATAATTTGGAACATATAATCATTAAATTAGCTGATTAAAAATATATTAGAGATTAACCAAAGAATGATGAAACTGAACAATGATAATTATTAACAAATAGATGCTAACAAACAATGTTAATTTATTGAAATATCCCATCATCTGTGAGCTTCACATTAGAGTACATTTATAGATAATAGATATGTATATATATGTGTGTGTGTGTGTGTGTGTGTGTGTGTGTGTGTGTGTGTGTGTGTGTGTGTGTGTGTTTTATATATAACTATGTATATTGTTCATAGTATACATGCACATATGTGTATATATAGAATAGATAGATGTATACATTATCACAAGTATGTTAAAACAATTCATTTTGTGGGTTTTAATTGTTTAGTCACAAAAAATAGACATTAACCCATGGAGTGCTAAGATTTAAAAAAAGTGTAAAAGTAGACAATAAGAGAGATACAAACTTACAAAGGTAAAACTTTCCAACAGACTCAAATGAAATGGTTGTATACCCAAAAAATTTCCAATTAGTTAGAGTTAATTTGGTTTTTCATTCAATAAATTTAGCTATGGTTGGAATGCATGCATATGGAAAATGCAGGGAACAACAATCAATAGCCATTAAACCATAAAATTTACAAAGTTGAAACAAACTTTAAAATGACATTGTAGAAGACGTTGGAAGTTACAGACACGTCATTTTTTTCTCCCAATAAAGTAGACATGGATTCATTGATTTCATACACAAAAATCTTCCAATTACTTAGATCTAGTTTTTATTTCCATCTAATAAATTCAAGTGCAGTTGCAATGAATGCATGTAGAGAGAATATTACTTCCATTGTTAAGACAATGAAAAATGCTTAAGTAAAGGAATAAGATAAATAATAAATATATGTAAGAGAATATGATGCTATGTAGGAGCAAGATGAAGCCAAATAAATTTTTCTTGAATGGCTATATTAAAAAAAAAAAATGTGATGACAAAAGTTTTGTTCAATAAGTGTTATCTAAAGCAAGAAAAATATCCTTGACTGGATTGTTCAAATTAAAAAAATGGTATTTGA
The DNA here is from genome assembly GCA_007258455.2 of Sequoia sempervirens. NCBI lineage: Eukaryota > Viridiplantae > Streptophyta > Pinopsida > Cupressales > Cupressaceae > Sequoia > Sequoia sempervirens. Next base: position 2,352 of record VDFB02034160.1, on the reverse strand, counting down.
TATGTTACAATGAATTATGAAATGTATAATTTATAGAAATCCAAATAGTTTTATGTACATAGAATCAGTCAATTTGATGCATATGGAACTAATAATTTCATTGTGATTATAGTTGCATGAATATCATTGGCCATCAACTGAGTTGTCTTTTCAAACTTTATTGATTTAGGTATCATCATGTAGAGATTAAAGGCACTGTTTAGTTCATAGAAGAAATCTAGTTTAAAGCAAAAATGCATTGAAATATTAGAAAGATATTTCTTTAATATGAAACAGAAGCAAGAAATAGGAACTACTTACAAATGGCAACATTTTGGGTTCTAGTACCATAGATACAAACATTCTCAATAGACATAGATTTGATAGACATAGGGAATTAGAACCAGCTATTTCTTTGTTTCCAATATGAGAGACATAGATCCTATTAGTAGACATAGATGTCCCTCTCATCAAACAATTTGAGGAAGTGAGTGAACAACATGAAAATCACAATGTAAAATATATCAATAAACATCTACTTGAGTGCCTAACCAAATTTCAGTTTGAATCATTTCATCCTTTATACTTTGTGTGTGTTTAGACCACTTTAGACAATATGATATTAATTTGTGTGCTTCTTCTTCACAATCTTGAACATCCTTCAATCCCTTCAAGGTTCTATGATGTGCATTTGCACATTTCTTTTTGATATCTTCTAGATTCTCCTCTGTGGTCCTTGCTTCTGACTCATTTCCAGTTTGTTCTTTTAGTTTGAAGATGTATGTTTTCAATGAATCAACCATACTTATGAGATTTTCTATAGTGAACACTGATGTATTAATGCTTGCACCAGGGATTACCTCTTGCAAAAATAAATTATTGCTTCATCCAAGTCTTGTGTACTATCAATTTTATGCTCATGTTGGGTCATACCAGTTTGTAATCTTCCTTCTTGTTTTGTAACATCTTTCTTGATCTCAATCGAAGGAATAACAATGCTTTTCCTTTTCTTCCTTGAATAGTCCGATGCTTCAATTTTAGACTTGTCCTCTAGGCATGATCTTCTAGGGTCTTTATGGATTCCTAGAAGCACTTCTACATAATGAATAGTTTCCTCCTCAGTCACTTCATAATCCAACTCAGAAATCCAAACAATTCTATGCTCAATTGCTTCCATGTAGCAAAAATCAGTAGAGACAAGGAAATTGATGTCTTTGGAGTATCTTTCCACCACACTCTTGGGTATTCTTATTCTCTCATTCATTCTCATCTAAAACTTTTAGAAGAATGCACTACTGAATTTGACACCATATTCCGACGGCCGTTCATCGGTCGTTCGACAAATCTTTGTCGAAAGAGCGACGAAATGGAAAAAATATTTTCGTTGTTGTTTTTTCGTCGAAAGGCCGATGACGAATTAAACATCGAAATAAAGGCGAAGAATCGTTGGTCGACGACATTGTGAAATACCTGAGGATTTCGTCAGAATATTGACGAAAACTTTGTGTATCCACCGATGAATTACACCAGAAGTTCATCGCCAATTCGATGAAAGGGGCAAGTAGTAGCGTCGAAACAATAGCAGACATTCGTCGCCATTGCGATGAAATGGGCAAGGAGTAGCATTGAAACAACACCAAAATTTCATCGAATGTGCGATGAAATAGGCAAGTAGTAGCGTCGAAACAACACCAAGAGTTCATCAACTTTGCGATGAAATTAGCAAGGAGTAGCATCAGAAGAACACCAAAAGTTCATCGAAAGTGCAACAAAATGGGCAGGGAGTGGCATGGTAGCAACGCCAAAAGATCGTCAAAATTGCGATGAAATGGGCAGGGAGTTACGACGAAAGATTCGTTGCAACTATAGAAACTTCGTCGAGCCTTTCACATTTGATTAAGGTGAGTTGTTTGGTTTTCATCGATTGGTTGTTTGTCGAGAATTACAGCGAAGAATCAATCTTTTTGAAAAAAAATATTCATGGAAGAATGTACCATTCTGCGAGGCCGAGGAATTCGATCATGCGTTACAAATTGCGCCTTTTGGTTTTGATGATTCAAGCGTGCATTTCTTATATTGAAAAGTGCATTGCCTTATTGAGTTTCTCTTTGTTTTGAGAATAGTTTAATATTCTCTACTTAACAGGGCCAACCACGTGACGGTGGAAGCTCATTTGGCCCCTCCCTCCCCTCACATCACTCTCAATTCCCCCATACCCGATCATATAACATTAATCATTGATTCATCTATTAATAACATATAACATTCATTCATTCATCCATTAATAACATATAACATTCATTAGATCCATTAATAACATATAGCTTATTCATTCATTAACATATAACATTTATTAATTAATTAACATATTCA